>CM045450.1:16000081-16230081 GCA_024666655.1 Dascyllus trimaculatus
TGCTTTCACAATTAAAATGTGAAAAGTGCAGTTTGGCTGTGTTCATTTATTAAGCAGGACCTGGTGTTTGTGGAAGGTTGAGGAACATCCTTGAGAAAGTAATACAGCAATATTTAATGATATTTTAGATCTGTTTTTATTTAAGCTCCATATAGAGATGAATAATAACCTCCAGTCGGGGTTTTTAATGATTATTTAAATAGTTGTGTTGTGCTGCTGCACTTGAGGCCGACCAAGGGGCGTGTCTTACGGCCTTCTCCTGACATGTGCGCTTGCGCAGTACACTGACCGCGCAGTTCCTTTTACTCCAGTCGTTTGAAAGCTGGCACGGCGAGCACGTCTGCACGGTTAGTAGTGGCTCTCCATCCCATCCTGACCGAAATTTACCGTCACGGTAAGACTTCCCGTTACTTTAACAGTTGACATATGTAGTAATACGGCATTCAGCGTCCTAAATGTGTTATCGTTCAGTCACTCGCGAGTAAACGCGTGATGTCCGTAAATCAGCTAACTTTATGGTTAGCAGCAAACACATTAGCAAGCTAGCGCTAACGTTAGTCGGCTGACTTGGAGGGGACCGGCTGCTGGATCAGTCTATTCACTGGAGTAGGGATTTTGCTTCCCATACCGCTTTAGATAGTGTTGTATTCTTTATAGTTAATTCGGGACAGTGGTGCAGGAGGTACACTCTGTCTAAGTGTAACTTCAACTTTACACACCCATACATACGATATCCCGACAGCCATGTGCTTATATTTAAACTTACAGACGACTAGACAACCTTTAGCCTGCTAGCTCAGACGTTACACTGCATAAACCGATCTGGAGTCAGTTGGGCCAACTGAGCTAATGCCAGATTGAGGCAATGTAGCCAATCTAGCTTGGTTAGCTGCTAGCAAGCTATACTGAATGCATGAATGACTTACACTATCAGAGGAACTTGGTATTAAGAACCACATTTGTTCGTTAGATAGACCCGTGAAAATATTCTCAACCACAGCGCGTATTATGTCAACAATTAAAGTTAGCACACACTTGGTAACTTAGTATAGCATGATGTTGAAGGAGGCGATACACGCGTTTTAATAAGGAATTGATTAATTGTTTATAAGTTAGTAAACATTTTGACAAAGCCTACATGTATGTAGTATGGCACTTCCACCTCGTAGCAAACTGAGACACGTGTTTTTGTCTTTCATTCATTTGCTGACTGTCTTTTTTCGCTCCTAGTTGCGAGCATGGAACTAAATGATGCTAACCTACAAACCCTGACTGAGTTCCTGAGGAAAACACTGGACCCAGACCCAACAGTCAGGCGTCCAGGTAATACAATACAATGACATAGTAACAATCTACACATTACAAAACGGTATATCTACTATTGTTTTCATTGACCTAGTTACGGTAAGTATTAATTCTTTTCTGCAACATATGTGTCTTTTTCACTCTCTCAGCTGAAAAGTTTCTTGAATCTGTGGAGGGAAACCAGAACTACCCGTTGTTACTTCTCACTTTGCTGGAGAAGTCCCAAGACAACGTGATTCGTGTCTGTGCTGCTGTTACATTCAAGAACTACATCAAAAGAAACTGGAGAATTGTGAGTCCCAACTAAGTACCAGCAAGTTCTGATGTCATTGACTCTGTACACACTTGGTGTCTTGTACAAGTATATATTACCGTTCACCTCTGTTATCATGCCAGACTTAAAACTGACTTTCACATTTCATTGTCTCTGAGGATCTAAACAGAAACTAAAGAAGTACCTGCTTGTGCTATACCATGCAGATAAAAATAGTGGTGGTAACTGGGCATGTCATTTGGGGTACTGAGTTTTTGGCATAAGCACATGAAGGTGTCTGTCTGTGTGGTCAAGAAAGCACTGTCATTCACGTGTGTTAAGGCTCAAAATATGCGATGAATATGCGTGCACAGAGTCATTTTTGTATTGCACCTGTTGATGTGTTACCTGAATGCTTTGGTTTGCTTTCCCAAAGGTTGAAGATGAACCAAACAAAATCTCTGATACAGACCGAACAGCAATCAAAGCAAACATTGTGAATTTGATGTTGAGCAGCCCGGAACAGATTCAGAAACAGGTGCATCTTCACATATCTTCACAGCTGAAAGGGTCCAATTTGAAGGTGTTGAATAATATGTTTAAATAAATCCCTGTCAATATGTCCAATGCATTTTCCCAGTTGAGTGATGCTATCAGCATCATTGGAAGGGAAGACTTCCCTCAAAAATGGCCTGACCTTCTAACAGAGATGGTGACCCGCTTCAGAAGCGGTGACTTTCACATCATCAATGGAGTACTTCAGACGGCACATTCCCTCTTCAAGAGGTAGATCTACATTGTTCACGGTATGCAGTGTTTTCTAAGAGTAAGATTCTATTGAACTTTTCTAATGCTTTCCCCTGTTTTTTCTATATAAGGTACCGCCATGAATTCAAATCAAATGAGCTTTGGTCTGAGATAAAACTAGTACTGGACACATTTGCTCTGCCTCTGACAGAGCTGTTCAAGGTTTGTGATGTCTGCTTTGTTACCACGATGCTGGAAGTACACTTTCTAGGTTACATCTGACAAATATCAAAATGTGACAAAACTAAGATGGCATTTTAATAAGATTTCTCTCGTTGCAGGCCACGATTGAGTTGTGTCAGACTCATGGTACAGATGTTAATGCCTTGAAGGTCCTTTTCTCCTCACTCACACTCATCTCCAAGCTTTTCTACAGTCTTAACTTCCAGGTCAGTTCTGCTGTTTGTACTTAATAAACATGTTGTGTTGGACAGCGTCATTACCTCTTTCATTGTTGTTGCATTAAATCTGTTTTTAAAGAATATTGCAAGACTTAGTCAAGACTTCCTTTCACAGAGCTAGTTGTAATGTCTTGTCTGTAAATAAATTTGTCAGCAATAACAAATAAACCAAAAGGACATCCAAAGTTTTTTAAGATTTGTCAATACCAGAGATTATTTAAAATTAATGGAGTCATATATTAATTAGTAATAAATTATAATAAGTCTGCAAGTATTTTAAGTTAGTCATGCTTTAGCATTTTCAAAAAGTGTCATATTGAATTTGCCCCACGTAGCAGTCAGGCCAGCTTGTGTTTATTTAGTAATTCAAATACACCTTTATCAGGAGTGTTTGCCCGTAACGGTGCTCTGCATTATTTCACAGGACCTTCCAGAGTTTTTTGAAGACAACATGGAAACCTGGATGACCAACTTTCACGGCCTATTGACTTTGGATAATAAGCTTTTACAAACAGATGTGAGTCTTTTTTTTCCCCTCCTACATTAAATTTTTAACGGTTTTGGTGAACTTGTTGACGTTTATTCATTTTTGTTTCTTGTGACAACTCAGGACGAAGAGGAAGCAGGTCTCGTGGAACTGCTAAAGTCTCAGATCTGTGACAATGCTGCTCTTTATGCTCAAAAGTACGATGAGGAATTTCAGCCATACCTGCCACGCTTTGTTACTGCTATCTGGAACCTTTTAGTTTCTACAGGGCAAGAAGTCAAATATGACTTGGTGAGATGACTGAGCCTGACTGTTTCTGTTTTATTCTTGAAGTTCACTTTCTCACTACTAACAATACACCTGTCTTTGCTGCAGCTTGTAAGCAATGCTATCCAATTCTTGGCATCAGTCTGTGAAAGGCCACACTACAAGCATCTATTTGAGGACCAGAATACACTCACTAGCATTTGTGAGAAGGTCATTGTGCCCAACATGGAGTTCAGAAGTAAGTAAATGTCCGTTTTTTTCCCCCTCGGATTCTGGGCTCTGCTTGCTTTGATACAAACATGTTTATGTTGTTTGACACTGACCAGATTGCCTCAAATGTCTAATTAGGTGCAGATGAGGAGGCCTTTGAAGATAACTCAGAGGAGTACATTCGAAGAGACCTTGAAGGATCTGGTAAAAATTTAGATGTATTATTTATAACTGCTAACACAAATTATTCATAATTCTTATATTGTATGCTATACTATATATACTGTGAGTTTGACTGTTTGGGCTGTCGGTTATATTTCTGTCTCGTTGTGTAAGATTGGTGAAAACCTAGTTGTTGGTTATTTAAGTCGCTTAGTCGGTAGAATGATTGATGATAACTGTTTTTCTCATCCTTCCTCAGACATTGACACTCGTCGTAGGGCGGCATGTGACTTGGTGAGAGGCCTTTGTAAATTTTTTGAGGGGCCAGTCACAGCAATCTTCTCTGGCTATGTGAACTCAATGCTGGCAGAGTACGCCAAGAACCCTGGGGAAAACTGGAAACACAAGGATGCTGCCATCTATTTGGTCACGTCGCTGGCGTCTAAAGCCCAGACACAGAAGGTAAAGTTTACATACATTTTCAAATGTTAGTGAGTATGTAACGGCTAATACAGTGCAAATTTAAAAGCTATGTTAAACACAATTGGAGAATTTTGTTTTGTTTTTTTCCCCACAGCATGGAATAACACAGGCCAATGAGTTGGTGAATCTGACTGAATTCTTTGTGAACCACATCCTCCCAGACTTAAAATCCCCCAATGGTAAGAGCTCTTTTGTAGCTCTCACTATGCTTCACAAGTATAAACTGTCTTATGTGGTACAACAGCGATCTTACTTAAGGAGTTGCTCCATATTGATTCTTTTTATCCTTTTTATTTTGTTCATTTAATTTTTTACCAGCAGTGGTAATTTGTGACGCTAAAATGATTAACTGTATTATACAGTTATGCAATTGTTCTGCTTCTTGCAAATGGAAGTGTGGTCAAATTAATCACACTTGCTCTCTCATTGTAGTTAATGAGTTCCCAGTGCTGAAGGCAGATGCCATCAAGTATGTTATGATCTTCAGAAGTCAGGTATGAACTCTTGCTTTCTCTGTATCTTGTCAAATTTTAAAAGAGAAAATTAATTTGTTACGAAGGTGTCCTTCTGTCTTTTTTTTCAGCTTCCAAAGGAGCAGCTGCTGCAGGCAGTTCCTCTATTGATAACTCACCTGCAGGCAGAGAGCACAGTGGAGCACACGTATGCAGCTCATGCTTTGGAGAGACTGTTCACCATGAGAGGACCCAACAACACAACACTGTGAGCATCGAGCAACATAAGAGATATATTTATATTGTTTACCTTTAATATTAACCAAAACAGTGGTAGTTCTAGTGGTGGTAGTAGTGTTCTTTTGAAAACATGGAAAATAAGCATTCTGTTGGCATTTATACTCTATTAATACCCAAGTCAGAACAAGGAAAGGATTCAAATTCTAACTGGGGCATGAATTCACATGAGTGCTAATAAATTACCTGATCCACATGGTGACAAAAAGTTAATGTTAGTCCAGCTGCTGGAAACCGCTGCTCAGCTGGAACAGATGGCCCTAAATAGTATTGCATCAACTTTATCATTCTAGGAAACCTGTCAGTATTTACTACTACCTCAATAATGTGTTTATACACTGAGCACCCAGCCTGTGTTAGCAGCTTAAAATCGTAGTTTAGCTTGTTGCACTTGTTTTATTAGACCCTTACAGCAGTCAGCAAGCACACCTGAAACTTAATCTCATTAAACTGTAAGAGGCTCCACCTGGTGGCGCAACTAAGTACTACAGCAAATCTACATTTTAGTACAATGGTCCCTTTTTGGTTAATATAGTTGTAATTGGTTAAATCATTAACGACAAGTATTCTATTAACTATTCCTATTTAACATCTATACTAAATATATTATTTTTTATTAGTATGTATGAAGTGCTTACCCATACCTAATATTGCCTATTTGTTTTCTTTTCTCCTATTTCTTATTTGTACTCACAGCAGTGCCCTGTAGTTATATTAGTTTTTTTTTTTAAAAGTTTTCTAGACAGCTGATAGAAAATGACAAACATGTGCAGAAAATATGCTCAAACTGTTAGGTTTGTCTGTACAGTTATTAACCCATTGTTTTAGCCAATCACCCTCTCTTTATGTTTTCAGTATCACTGCTGCAGAGATGGCACCTTTTACTGAGCAGCTGATGAACAACTTATTCAGGTCACTTGCTCTTCCTGGTTCTGCAGAAAATGAATACATCATGAAAGGTAAACCCGTCTGTCCTGTCATCTAAATGCTCCCTAGTCAGCATCAGACCAACTCCAAAGTTTAAGTAGCTTCATTATGTCTTTCTTCATTTCTAAAGCCATCATGCGCAGCTTCTCCCTGCTGCAAGAGGCCATTGTACCCTACATTCCCACTCTGATTGGTCAGCTCACTCAGAAGCTCCTTCAAGTTAGCAAGGTAACACACATTTGTTACTGTTTATAGAAACAGGTGGATTTGCCAAGATGTTTGTTTGGGGGATACACATCTCAACTGTTTAAAATATTTTATCAATTTTCAGAATCCCAGCAAGCCTCACTTTAACCACTACCTGTTCGAGTCCCTGTGCCTGTCTGTCCGGATCACCTGCAAGGCCAATCCTACTACTGTCAGCAGCTTTGAGGAAGCACTCTTCCCTGTCTTCACTGAGATCCTTCAGAATGATGTCCAGGGTATGTCTGTTACCTGCTGAATAGACTTGTCTGCTTTGATGATTTATTGATAAACACATCTGGTGCATAATCAGATGCAGCTCAACTCATTTTTTATTTGTCTTCTGTTGCAGAGTTTCTTCCATATGTGTTCCAGGTGATGTCTCTCCTCCTAGAGATCCACTCCAACTCTATTCCCGCTTCCTATATGGCTTTATTCCCTCACCTGCTGCAACCTGTACTATGGGAGCGAACAGGGAACATCCCCCCTCTGGTGCGCCTGCTTCAGGCCTACCTGGAGAAGGGAGGTGCCACTATTGCAGGCTCTGCTGCAGATAAAATAGTAAGTAATGATGGTGTTGTGTGCAGTGGAGAAGATGCAGAGCAGCTACCTTTTTTTGTACATTCACAATCAATTTTTTTTCTTAATCAATTTTTACAGTGTTTCTGTATTCAAATGTAGTAGTTTGCTTTGTGGTCTAGCAGAATGTGTTCTGAAAATTTACTGTCAGCTTGACCTATTTATTATATTGATTGCTAATTAATAAAATGGAATCACATAATAGCATTGAGGGTCGTGTTTCTGCTTTCCTTCTTAACCAATGGGTAATATATTTTTCTAATGTGTGTAATAAGTATATTCATAGTTGGATCTTTTCTTGCTCCTCTTCTCTCCTTAGCCTGGCTTACTTGGAGTTTTCCAGAAGCTTATTGCCTCCAAGGCCAATGACCACCAAGGTTTTTACCTTCTCAACAGCATCACAGAGCACATGCCCCCGTAAGTCGATTATAGTCGTCTCCTCAGTGGATCATCTATATAATGTTCTACCTGGTGAAATTGAATGGTTTGGTAATGACAGATTGTTGACTTGTTTTACTCTGTACAGAGAATCTATCATTCAGTACAGGAAACAGATCTTCATTTTGCTGTTCCAGAGGCTACAAAGCTCTAAAACCACCAAGTTCATCAAGAGTAAGTACAATCTTCTCATTACCTGATTTTATGTTTAGGTCTTTTAATCTCAGTTAATGTTAGGCCTTTTTACTTAAGAGGATGACAAGGGTGTGACTTTGGCTAGTATAGTGCATATTATCGGCAGTTTCATTAGTAAATACATTAATTCAATAACTTATGTACTTAAGTTTCCACTGTTATTTCCTCCTTGTCACAGGTTTCTTGGTGTTTATCAATTTGTATTGTGTCAAATACGGAGCTATTGCACTTCAGGAGATTTTTGACAGCATCCAGCCAAAGTAAGTGTATTTTCATTGTAAACCACAAAATGTTGACAGAAAGTACACCTGTCTGTTAGTGCAGTTATTTGCTGGGTTCATCCATTGGTACAGACATTACTCAGTGGGAACATGTTGTGCTGACGTTAACATGGAGAAGATTGATAATCTGACTGGTCCTTGGAGTTTTAGGGCTCATTCAAGTCATTTAAATCTGTCTTGCTCACTGAACAGATGAATGATTTTCAAGGGCATATATTAAAGGAATGGTCCAGTGAAAACTTTATCAAACATTCAGCCTATTTAAATTCCTGTGAAGGATGGAAGCTGTAATTTGCTTCGATTGACTGCATTCATAATGAATGTCATTGGTGAAATAAGTGTTTTACAGGCATGCATCAATCCTGGTTCCTACCTGCAACAATACTCAATCACACATCTCTCAGAGACAATGATGGCAATTTCAAATGTTTATGTTTGAGCAAAACGTGTGTTGCTGGCTACACAGCTAATCATGAAAAAAGGCAAATTAAAGACAAACTGGTAGGTTTTGTACTGTATTATAAGACAGAAAATGAGTTTTATGTGGAACGACAGAGAGTCATGGCAGCCTCTTGTTCCATAAAATTTCCCAGTGTGATGATGACTATACTGATTCCTTGATCCTGTCAGTTGTGTAGTTGAAATTTTCCACAATATTTCCTGATCTCAATGCTTTCCAGGTATCCAGTGTGCCCTGATGTTTGGTATAAATGTCTTCTTGTATTGCAGAATGTTTGGTATGGTGTTGGAGAAGATCGTTATTCCAGAGGTTCAGAAGGTGTCTGGAGCAGTTGAGAAGAAGATCTGTGCAGTCGGCATTACCAAAGTCCTCACTGAATGTCCTGCAATGATGGACACGGAGTACACCAAACTCTGGTAAGAAATCGGCCTTAAAGAGCCCCAACTATTGCCTTTCTTTTTTCTTTTTTTCCACACACTTAAGCTTTACACACCCATAGTACACCCACACAGGTGTTTTTCAGATGCACTGACTGATTAAACCTCATCTCAGGATTCAGACAATGTTGTAGTCTGTATATCAAGATGGATGATAAGACCGCTTCCTTTAAGTGAAAACAAAATATTGCAATGTCTGCAGAGAGATGTGGTATTGAGGCTCAGCCACCTGCTTACTCCATGATAATAAGCTCCAGGGGAAACGTAGTCTGAGTTGATATATAGCTAGTTAGCTTGACAACGAGACGTTTTTAATCATTTTTACCTAGAAAAGGACAGGTGTACAGTGAGCCCCCATGACAGTCCGAGATAAGGTACTGAGTTAGCATTTGGGCCAAGGAGGAGCCAGGACATCACCTCAACATCACTACCGTGCAGACTCTTGTTGCAAAATATGTTACCAGCGCAAAATGGTGGCATCCCTTTTTCTGTTAAAGACACAATGTAATCTCCAGCCTCCCTCCATCATAATTCTACTTGACTAGAGGTCTGTTGATGTAACTGTATTTTGTTAAAACGGATGGCCAAAAAGAAAAAGTATTAACAGTGTGTTATATTCCTCAACAGTTCTTGTAATGGGATCATTAATTAATAGTTTTATTTTTTATACAAGCATGAGCAGATGCTCTTGGTCTGCCTTAACTCTGTTGTTGTGATTTCACCAAAGTTTGTGATTTAATATTCTGCAAATACAGGCTTTTTGTTTTTTAGAATTTAATACCATATTTTCCGCACTATAAGGCGCATTTAAAAGCCTTTCATTTTCTCAAAAATCGACGGTGCGCCCTTTAATCCGGTGCGCCTTATGTGTGCGCTGAGTTCCAAGCGCCCCGCTTCATTGACTGTCGGACCATTTTCCGCCGACATCGTTACGTAAAGTACATACACTAAGTACGCCGGCAGCGATGAACCAATTGGAGAACATTACGTAAAGGTACGTAAAGTACGTACGGTACGCTGACCTCTGCCACGCCTCCGGTAGGTAGGTATATACTGTACTACCTGTATGCTGAAATTGTGGATGCCTGGGCTAAGGTATCTGCTTTGACTGTTGCACGAGCTTTCGCGAAAGCCGGCATCATTACTGAACAGCCACCCGGCAACGAGACTGACTCCGACAATGACGAGAGGGAACCTGTCATGCTTGACAGCGAAATTGCCGAGCTGTTCAATTCGGATACAGAGGATGAAGACTTTGAAGGGTTTGAGACAGAAGATTAATCAAAAATTAATGTGAGTGTATTTGTAAATACGGTACGTTGTAAAATAAAGTTCAGAAAATTCACTGTTTTACTTCCGTTTCCTTATTTTAGCATGCGCCTTTTAACCCGGTGCGCCTTATATATGGCGTAAGTACAGAAATAGACCCCGTAATTGAGACTGCGCCTTATAATCCGGTGCGCCTTAAGGTGCGGAAAATACGGTAATTGCTAATCTAGAGATAACTTGCACATTTTCCCCCCTACTACCGATCGATTGGTTGAAGAGTAGGTACCATTGATCATCTTTGTTTAAATAAGACCATTTAATATCATATTAATCAAGTTTTACTTTAGACAACTTTACAGATCAAATTACTTAGATTTGAAAGCTTTTTGGGGCGATTTTTGATGCTTGATGGCAACACTGAAACTAGCAACTAAACTGGGTAATTAAAAAAAAAAATCTTTCAGACAAGTTGCAAGTTTTTTATAGTGTTACATGAAGATGTAAATAGACAGTTAACATTTTAGTATGTTACAAAATTTCATTTAATTTCCAACAAGATTACTTGTTACTTGTTATTTGGAGTTCCCAGCAAGAACTAATCCTCTGATACATATGGAGTTGTTGATAATTTTTTGTCATTTGTTCAGGACCCCACTTCTCCAGGCCCTCATTGGCTTCTTCGAGTTGCCAGAAGACGACAGCATCCCAGACGATGAGCACTTCATTGACATTGAAGACACACCTGGCTATCAGACGGCATTCTCACAGCTTGCCTTCGCTGGGAAGAAGGAACATGACCCTATTGGGGATGCAGTTGGCAATCCAAAAATCCTGCTGGCTCAATCGCTCCACAAGCTCTCTACTGCTTGTCCTGGAAGGGTATGGTCAGACATACACTTCAAATAATTAGCATCTTCCACCAAAAACTATCATGCACTTTATTTCATGTTTTTAAAGAAACTGTCACTTAATTTTGTGTGGAAAATAAGAAATGTGGATTATTACCGTCTAGAAATATTTCAACAACAGATGACAGGATGTGTTGCAGAAAACACGTTAAAGCACGTCTTCCTTCTCTTGTTGTTTTCGGTGCAGGTTCCTTCAATGCTGAGCACCAGCCTGAATGCAGAAGCCCTCCAGTTCCTGCAGGGCTACTTACAAGCAGCCACCGTGCAGCTGGTTTAAGACTGAGGTGATGATGTTCACTGTACAAGAGACCACAGTTGACTGCAGGAGTAGCCACAGTGGCCCGAGGTCACACGTCAGACCTGCTTCAGCTGAACACGAGACTTTACTGATTTGGTTTGACAGATATATGATGGCTTTACCAGAGAAAATAATCATTTTGCCTGAATTTAGGATGTGTTCTCTGATGGAAGTTTTTTTTAAGGGTTTTTAAATGACATGACCAAAAGTCAACATAACTGCATCACGGTTTTGTGTTTGGGCCTTTTGTTTACTATGTGGCAAAGGCTAACAAAGATCTGGACATCAGGTTCTGGTGCAGTTGTCAGTTTATTTCAGCAACAGCAGCAGAAATAAAATTTAACAGTATTGTGGGACGCTGAACATCTGAGTCAAGTGGGAGGGCTTTCTTTATGACATTTTTTTTGTATGTTTGACTTCCTTTTTACGGTTATAAAGACTGTAGTCTGTGGCTCAAACATTAAGCTTAATATTTTTCTTTTGCATGTTTCCCTTAGATTTGTTAATGTCTAGTCTTTGTTTCCGCACTGTTTGTTAATGTGAATAAAAAGAGGCACTTGTATAGCTCTGTTTTCACAGCTGTCTCTTCAGTTATTCCATCAACTTTAAATTTCTTTTATTTAAATTCATTTTTGACTTTTTAAGGGATTTCCTTTCACTGCAAAATCCCTTCAGGGTCAGTTATGGCTATTTTTCACTTGAAGTTACACATTAATGTAGAAGTACACTATACAATATTGAATGAAAGCTTTTTGAAAGTCCAGGGAAGAAGTGCAGAAGCTCTCCCTTCAGATAGCAAAGTGAATCCATTTTACAACACACTATGTGAGCCTTTGGTGTCTGCGTTGTGTCCATTTTTAAACAACATTGTCAGAAAAGTCTTATGTAGATTTGATATGGCCGTTGGAGGTCTTCATTTCAACATTCTTGATGAAAGGTAGCATGCACTTGTCACCTCCCATGAAGCGATATGTTGCAACATTTGCATCCCAAGGAAGCAACCTAGAAGAGGAGAAGAAAAGTCCCACATTAATTTGTCACAAACAGCCGGTGATGATGCTGCTCATCAGTACTTACGCTCTTGTGAGGAAGGGGATGTACATGAGGCGAGGAATGCAGATCATTTGCTGTTCTGCCAAAATGGCTTTCATGGACTGTTGCACAGTGTAAAGAGGCTCCAGAGGTGGAATCAGACTCCGGAGCTCTTTCCTGATTAAAAAAGTAGATGCCAAAGTGTTTTTTTTTTATTATAGTATTACCAAATAAGTTAGAATTATGAAGAGTAGCAACTCACCTGATTTCACAGCCTGCAAACATGCCTGTGTCTACAATATAAGGGCAGACCAAAGTGGTTTTGATGCCGTCCAGGTCTTCGGCTAGCAATTCGTGTGTCAGTGACTCGTGGAACCCAACCGCTCCAAATTTACTGGCACAGTAATCCTGGAGAGGAAAGGGGACACAACAGACTGATGTGCATTCAAATGAGCTGCCATGTCTGTCGGCATTACATGCCTTGTAAATGATGGTTCTGGGGTGCTTGTGTTCAGTTTCTTAACATGTTGGTTGACATGCAGTGTACCTCCACGCATGCAGTGCTGAATAGTCCAAGAGCACTGGCAATGGTTACGATGTGGCCATGGTTCTTTGCTTTCATCTGAGGCAGGAAGGCCTTTGTCATCTGTTGGGTGGATTTAGAATGGTGACTGTAGTACCGGTAACACAAACGGAGATTGTCTGAGTAAAAAGCTATCAAGGGGGCCAAAACCTGCTTTGTTCTCTCGCACTGTGTCCCCTCTCAAAGCTATTCTAATTTGCCTAAAGGTTCCTTCCAGTGAAAATCAAGTATTGTATGTTGTTAACATGTCTTTGTTGTGTGTTTGTTAATGCTGTAGGCCACATAATAGGCAAAATGAGCAGTCTAAACCTTGGCTGAGCTTTTCCTCTTTGAAACTGCAATGAACCAATGACTGTCTTGAAAACACAGATTCACACTTCCAGCTTCATTAATGAAAAAAACGAAGGAAGCAATCCTGTGAACTTGTAGGACTTCCTGTATCATTCTTTTCTTTTCATCATTGGTTCTAGTGCACATACACTAACATGTATGGCTGGTTTACTCCAATATAAGAATTTGTCATTGTGTCCATTGTGTAGCATAGAATATAGTGTTTGAGAAGAGTTGTCGGTGAGCTGGTGTGCTCGAGCTGTAGCATGAGGGAAGGGCTAGATATAGAGGGAGATGAGGGACTTGATAGATCTGCATATTTTAGAGGAAGCAACAGTGTAAAGTTACATCTAGTTTGTTTTAATGCAGGAAGAGATTATTTTCTTGGGCAAAAATGTGACTTTAGATACACAGATACATTTTTAGGGGTTAAATCAACGACTGGAGAGGGACTTTAGCCATTTATCAGGTGAATCAGGTAAGGAAAGGCCTCAATGTTAACGTATTGTTGTTGGGGGGGGGCAAGAAATCTGGCTACTTCAGGAGCACTTCATTGATCCTTTAGAGAAAAGTACATGACCCCAGGTGCACTTCAATCTGAAATCATTTGCTTAAATGAACCTTTTAAGGAATATACAGACCCAGTCTTAAGTGAAATGACACTAGTATGTAGGAAAATTCAAAGAATTGTAGACATTATTGTTTTAAGGGTACTGACTTGCACGTAATTTTGATGTATTCTTTCAGAACAGGGACGTTATAATACTGCAAGATTGAAATGCACAGTGGAATTAATTACATAAGCCCTTATTTTAATTGTTTTGGAGAAGCAGGTCCCCTTTGCCAGATCAGGTGCGTCTCAGTGTCCCATGTGCCTCCACAAAAACAGCTGTTCTTTATATTTGGGGCTGCTAATGAGCTTACCCTTTTAATTTTTCAGCATGAGACTGAGGCTTTAAGAGGATCAGAAGCAGAATCACATGCTCTCTTAACAAGTCTCCAAGCGTACGGGTCTTTTCATTCTTTGGATGAGTAAATAAAAGGTTCGGCCCTCCTCATGGAACTTTGTGCAGTTCTGTATTATCTGATCCTCCAGTTCTGCTGTGGGACAGGCTGCTCTGATCCCTTCACACATCAGTGCACAAACACTAACCCGGGCCGACGTGGGGGACAGTGAATGGGTGTTACATAATCCATGTCAGAGCTTCGTGTGTGCGGAATGAAGCTTCATGTGTTGTGTGCGTAAAAAGCGCGCGTCTCACCCAGAACAGTGCGTGACAGTTGACCAGCAGAGTCCTCTCCAGAAGTTCGTCCGGACAGTCCAGCAGCCTCCGTCCCGCCACCACTCCTGCGTTGTTCACCAGGATGGAGACGCATCCCACCTCCGCCCTCACCTTCTCCGCCGTCTCATAGATGCTCTGGCGCTTGGACAGATCCACCGTGTACGTGTGCACCTGGACTCCCAGCTCCCGCGCCTGCTTGGCGGTCTGCTCGTTGGCCGCTGCGTTACAGTCCCACAGCACCAGACGCGCTCCCTCTCTGGCGAACTCCAGGGCGAAGAGCCTCCCCAGCGCGCCCCCAGCCCCCGTGATCAGACAGAGCTCCCCGTCAATGGACTTGAGCCTCGGCCGGAGGATGGTCTGGATGACGGCGCTCAGGATGGAGTAGGTGAGGTCGATGAGCATCAGCAGCAGGTCCACGATCACGATCATGATGCTCTGAAGTTCAGGCAGCGCGCCAAGCTCTGGAGTCAGAGTTGTTTGTCTGTGTGACGCGGGACTGGATGCACATTTTATATAACCTGAGTGAGATTAGGACGCAGACTGACAGAGGCCACCAATAGGCTGGAGGGGCCTTTTGCCTGATGACGGAGCAGCTCACTGACTAACTCGTGCACATTCATAACTCGTTCATAAACAGAGGCAGGATTAAAATAACACCATGGTCTCACTGTCTTGGGGTCCAGAGCCAAACAAACCACATAACAAAGTGAACCAAAGTCCACACATGTATTTTATTAAAACAAATGACAGATTTAAAGGCCTGTCAGTCCTTAAATATTTATGGGCTTTTTAAACTGAGAGTGGATGATCTTAAATTTTCAAGTCTGTCAATAATACTAGCACACGTAAAGCTTATATAAAATAAAAACACAAAAATACAAAACAAATATGTAGTGTAGATCTTCTCTGCACTGTAAAAAATGAACATTTTAAATATACACATATATATTTTTTTAAATTTTTTGTTATTCCACAGACATACTGTTTTTATACACTGCTTTTAATATCTAGTGAAATCACAGAAAAGTTATTCATTTACATGTTGACTGTTGACAGAAGACCAGAACTTTAAATAATATAAAAAATCTATATTTTTGTACTTTTTACATTGTTTGACCTTATTATTATATTATTTTTATTGTGTTATTATATATTTTTAAAGTTACTTTACAGATATTTGCTGGTATCTGAAAGAAAAGTCATGTATATACTGGATTTTTAAAAAAAAATTTCCAATGGTATTTCACAGATTTTCCCCGTTTTGTTAAATTACAGGTAATATCTAGTGAAATCACAGAATAAAATGTATTAATTTACATCCTGAATGTAAACAACAACAAATACAAAAAACCCAACCAAAACATCTGCATCAAACGTCTGTATTTTTTACAGGTAGTAATTTGTTCATTTACAATGTGTGATTGTAAAATTATAGGACATAGTTACTATTGTTACTGTAATAGATTTTTGTCTGGGCCTTAAAACATGAAGGTGAAAACTCTCAGTGCTTTCCTTCGTCTTTTTTGTACATTTTGACCCAAAGAGCCTATTTTTTTTGTTAGATTGTTTTTTTTTTTACCACCAGCCTAAACCCAACAAAAAATCACTGTCATTAATATTTGTGTGTCAACAAACATTTTGATTATTAAACTGTGTGGTGACTGAAGTAAAGCAGAAAAACAGGCTTTTGCTTAATCTGCTGAGAGGGTCGACTTCTCTTCACTTAAACACACTGTTGAATTGTGTCCCATAGTCAGCATTTAGAGCTGCTTTCCAAAGATCAGAGCCATGTCTAACTACTTTATGATGTTTTTAGTGAGTTTTTTTTCTTCAGTATTTGTTTTTTTTTTTTTTTATCCGTGACTGGTCATTTATTATGCAGACATTCCTTTCATCTGTTATAGAAAGTTATTCCTGATCCATGATGTGAGGCGGATTATCCAACTCTGAGTAAAATGTTAAGGTGATAAACTGCTTAGCACGAGTGCACAAATCCCTAAAATGTGGCTGTTTTTTATATACTCACATTTTTGGAAGACTACTCATTTTCTTTATAAAGCTAGACTTTACTTTGTTATTCATTCTCATTTATTTTTTGAACCATTGCACCGCACTTGTGACAGACCGCAGTGGTTGTGTTAAAGAGGCGGCTACAGGGGAAAGTGAAGACTTCATGTGTCTTGAGAAAAGCCAGAAGGTGTGACTGGCTCGACGGTGATGTAATCCTCTTCAAAACTGTGGTCATGATGTAGCATGACATAATGAGGCATGACACACAGAAATCTGTTAAGTGCTTTGGGAGTAAAGTTATTAGTGACAAACTTTCATAACAAATGACTGAGTCTCAGCCAATGCCTCGGCTTTTTGTTGATAGTATGACAGTAGAAAAACGGCCTATGATGGAAACAGCTGGCGTTGCTTACATTTAGGATTACTTTGGAATAATGTGAAATAATGATGTTAGATGGTACTACAGTGATTAGTGGGTTTATCGCTTTTTCAGTTGGCAGAAAATTGAATACAAGTTGAATTTGATTAATCATTTGACTATTTTTTTCAAGTGAAATGTAAAATATTTCCAGCTTCTAACGTCCTTATTGTGTTTGCTGCTTCTCTCTGTTTCAGCATTTTGAAATGAAAATGCCACAATAGGCTGAAAGGTAACTTCAGGCAACTGAACTGAAAAGTAACTAATGGTAGTAGTTCTACAATTAAACATATAGTTACCACTAGACTTTTCCTCATTTTGCTCATTTAGCTGTTTCTGTGGAAGCAGCTATGACATGTATCACGGTAAATGTCTGTCAGTGTTTAGATCAAGCGTTTTCATGAATATGAAAGCAGAGCACCAGAGGGAGCTGTTGTGTAAGGTATGTAGCTCAGTTTTTCTATCGTCTCACCAGCCTGCTCTCATGTGATACATTCCTCCTGCTCATTTGTCCTCACTAGTTTGATAAAACTCATTTCAGTCAACACAGTGAGACTCCAACACTGGAATATTGTCTTTTATTAAGCATCAGTCAGTAAAAGGAGAAAATCTGCTTCAAAACTGCTCATCATAGACATTTTTCCTATAGCATTTAGATGATATTTACAAGTTAAGTGTGACAAAGTTTAATAGCGCTACATGCGTTGAACAATGGGAAAACCACAAAGATAATATTCTACAAAGTCAACTGGTACAAAGTATGAAACTTTACAAAACAAACATTTCCCCAGACACAGTAAGGGCAGCATACAGACCTGTGTGAGCTGAACAGAGTGATTATTTCCCTGAAGGAAAGGGGAAGATTCAGAAAATGAATTGGTGCGTCTGTATTTGGCTTGAACCTCTTGTGTGGAGTATTGATCTCAAAGAAAATGGTTACTTAGCGGCATTTTAATTTGTGCTTTTTGGACATTATATTTGAGCCGTTGTTTGCTCAAATACAGTGTTTCTATGTCGACAATTCTATTTGTCACGACACAGCAAAGGATTTAGCTCTGAAAAATCAATAAAGTGCAGTTCAGAAAACAAGAAAAAAAAATATAAAAAGCAATAAGAACATTGTTAACATTCATCCAACACAGAAAAGAGCTGTTTCTGTTGAAATCGACTATGGCTTGTTTGGTAGAAAGTCCACTATGATTAGAGGCTCATTTTCAAAGATTTGTCATTATTTACTGCATGTCTGACTGTTGTGTGATGAATGCTAATGAACCTTCAATCTTCACCGTGTAACACCCTCACCCACTCATTTTTTTGTAAAACTATTCCATCGTTTCTTCTGTCTCCAACACATTCAGCAGTGAAAGTCATGCGACCATTTGTCAGTTTGACATTTTTATTCCATTACCATGCAGGGTTAAGGGCTGGGCTGCAAACAATCCCACACACCAATGACTGTTTGGTTTCCTGTCGGCCTCTGTAGCCCCCCCCTTTTTCCAGCCTCCTTTGTTGCAAAGTTTGCTCCTCAGAAGTGGATGACACCATCTGAACAAAGGCATTGCTGTAACTGAGCCTCTTTCCTGCAGGCCCCAGACCCTCCCTTTGCATGCCCAGGATGATATTTATAGAATCACAGAATTGAAGACATCCTCAAAAGGATGCCTCAACCCAACTGCCATTTTTGCATTGTCACTCTGCACAAAAGACTCGAGCACAAGGAAGATCCTTGTCATGGAAAAACACACACAAGTGCTGTGTACATAACCTGACTGCTTGACTTTGTTTCTAAAAGGCAGAATGTAATGGCAGTCATTTCGCCTGAGGAATGTTTTACTCCGCTGCCACAGAAGAGCAAGAAAAGGGCAGAAAGATCCTAAGATTCTGTTTTGAATGATGTTCTTGTTAAGAAGAGGAGCTGCGGCCATCGTTAGGGACCTCAGATGTAATCAAGCTGACATCTCCCCCTGTCACACACCGCTTGTTCCTATTCCTTTCACATTTCACACTCGCTCCCTCCACTCAAGTGTTCATACACATTATTGCAATATCACCTTTAGTTTCAGAATGTGGTCGTGCTCTGTCTGGTCTTTTGCAATTCGCTGAGATGTGCGCATGTTTCTACATAAAAAGAAGCGAGTGAAATAAAGGGATGATGTGGCAGTCTGATTGAAAGGGCCTGCAATCCAGTTTTCTTTTTATGTAATTTTCTTCAGGGTTCACCATCACTGAAGTGAGATGGGAACAACTGAGATGAAAGAATGAAAAAAGAAATGAGTGAATGAACAACAATGTAAATGTGTTGTGTGTTTGCACGGCGTTATTTTAGTCTTTAAGGACTCCATCTCTACAAATTAAGCTACTTGCTCGCATCAAATGTGAGCCATCCAGTCATCTCAACCATCACCATGGAAACAGGGGTGGTTCACTCTACTCAGTGAGTCTGCACCTGTTTGTTTTTGTGGACTGGGCCTTTTTTTCATGTAAATGTTTGGTGTGTTTAAGAGTAAGTGCATGGGAAAGACATTATAGGGAAGTACAGCATGATGACCCAGTTCTCTGTGTGTTTATGTGCTGTACAGTTTGTTTAATTGTCATTCGGACTCCGTTGGACAGCTTCAGTGTGCAGGGTAGGCGTCTGTTAAAAGCAAAGGCACAGAAATATCTAACTCATATTATGTCTAATGACTGCCGACAACCATGCGCAGTAAACACTTCTATTTCTTTCACTACGAGAAACAGTTGCTTTATAGCATGCTCGCATGATTGTTGGAAAGTTAATAATGTTATAAAAGCATGCTTGCATCAGCTGATCAACCCCCAGAGTGGTCAGATGTTTGGAATCAGATGCATTTCAGAGAAGCAGGATGCAGGATATGTGGTTGAACTAAAGCTGCACATAGCTGTGCAGTGTCTTTATGTTTGCAGGAGATATCATGCGGACTCATATGAACATAATGGTTTAGATGTATGGAAGTGAACCACTTGTCAAGATCCACAATGTGTAAATAATCTAATTAGCTTTGCAGATGGGTGGAAAATAAAGTGCTGTGTTCCCTCTTCATTTTTCCTTCATTTTTTTTGATCCTTCAACAACAGCTGTCTCCTTCCTCCAGCTTACATGTTTGTCTCAAATGAGCAAGTATGGCTCCCTGAAATATGTCAGATTTTTTTGTTTAGAAAAAGGAATGCTTACATTTCTAACATTTTAAGAAAAAAAAACAAGCATTAAAACTTATTACCATCTGTGTGAGTTATCAGAAAGAACAATTCTTTGGTTCTTCACATTGCACAAAGGATCAACAGACAGACGTTTACAGAGAGACAATAGCAAACAATACAAATTTATCTACCACAGAATATTGTCTAATAAATGCAACTCCATCAAAATAATGCGGTACATACATTGTAAATGCAAAACTATGAGATCAGCGCAATATATTTGTCTAAGAGTCCATTCTTTTAGAAAATACCTTAAAAATATAAATTATTTTGATTCTTTACCTTGTACAATAAATGTGTATTTTTGTAATAGATTCTACTTTTTTAGTTATACATGTACAATATTCACACTCCTACAAAACCGGAAGATCAACAAAGAAAATCTCTGTGATTTTCATTGCTGTCTGTCCAGCCTTAGTGATGCTTATGAGAACTGTCATTTTATGCAAACGTCAGTGTATCAGCTACAACAGGAATGGCGACTCCTCCACAACACCTTTGAAAAAGTCTTAAAATAATGCAAGACTTTTTTGTTTTTTCTCCAGATTGAAAATGAACTGTGAATACACCAATCTCGGGGACACACACAGACATTTAGAAACAAACAAAAAAAGGGAAAACGAGAATAGCACAGTTTCTTTTTCTTCCTGTGTTCGTAATAAAAAGAATTACGTTAAGGTGCTCTCTCTTGTCTGCGGTCGGGCACAACGGGAACCAGAGGGAAACTGATGGATGCAGCCTCGCAGTGTCTCTCTGTGTCGTCTAAATGTTTCCTGTGCAGTAAAAAATATCAACTAACAAGACACTAAACTCCTGTTGAACGGGAACAGACTGAAACACTTGATTCTCCTAATGGTCACACTTAGGACAAGAGACCACGAACGCTACAGAACAATAAATATACTATATATGAAAGGTAATTATTGCACACATATGTGCTATATCTGTCTGTCCTTCTCTAGCCTTCTCTTTTTGTCATTCATACAAACGTAAAACAAGTGAGACAGCATGAACTAAGGCCAGTTCTGAGGACGGAAGTTAAAGGAAGCAAACTATACATTTTCCCAACACTTTGCCTTTGTAATATACACTGTATGCATTTATACACTGTATAGAGAGAAAAATGTATGTTTCCCCTCCCGTCATACTACAATATACTTATTGGAAATATCTCTCCTGTATGTGCCATGTGTCAATGCCCTTTGTGGTTTGCTACTGCTTTGACAGCCTTTGCTATAGTGGCTTTAAAGAGGGTAGGTTTTTGCTTATAAAAATGACATATTGTACTCTTACAACTAGGCTGCAGTTATTAGATGATAATCTGGGTAAAATTAATGTAGAAATTTTACAAATCACCAGACTGCTTTCTTTGCCATTTTTAAAACCTTCATGTCTTCTGATAAATTAATCTATTCAGAAGTCCTATAGTAAAAAGTCTGAGAGCAGAACAAAATTCTTCCCCATTGTCCTCAGCTTTTGTCTTGTCATGGGAGAAGCATTTTGTGTTGTAATTCTTCAAATGTTTTCAGTGCCTTTCATATTTTCGGGAAGTTCACTGTGCTTGCTATTTGCTCTCCACCTCTTCTGCTTCCTCCTCTCCTGTCTGGTTTCTTGCTTTAAGTAAACTTAAGAGTTAGAGTGACTCTTCTCTCCCTGAAGTGGCTGTAGCTCCTGAGCCACGTGGTTCTCCTGCCCCTCTAACGGCAGTGTGCTATTCCCCAGCTTCCTCTGGAGTCCCTCCATGTGGTTTGAACCCTGATGGCCAAACTTGGGACTGGCTCTTTCCAGGAGTCTTTGGGTCGGGTTGGTGCCCGAACCATCGTGCAGGTGCTCCTCTTCATCTGTGTCAGCATCAATGAACTTATTGATGGACGAATCATGGAATGTGAAGATGCTGGGCAGTAGATTCTCTGGACTCTTAGTGGGGGTCCGGCTGCTGGCAGTTGTGTAGACGGACACCTCAGGGCTCTGGACTGATGAGCTGTCTGAGAGGACACCTGTCCCTGAATCCTCACAGCTTCTGAAGTTAACCTTCAGCGAGCGGCTTTTGTTGAAGCGCCGGCCTCTGGGGCTGTCAGAGTACAGGCTGGGCTTTGCTCCATCTCCTGTCTGGGGTGTTGAGATGACCTGAGATCCTTCATGTTCATTCTCCAAGGTGGGCTCCAGGCTGGGGTTGGTGCTGACCCTCCCAGGCATGTTGCTGACAGGGCTGTGGGAGAAGCGAGAGCTCTCGGGGAATTCGGTGGCACAGCTGATGAAGCTGTCAATGCTGGACATGCTCTTCATGTCTGTCACTGCCTCCACCGTGCTCGAAATGGCTTCAGTCGGGATGTTTCCCATCTCAAACTCAGCTCTCTGTCTACCTGATTTCGGCGATGGCCCCTTTTCCTTGCTGTTCAGGTCAGGCTGTGACTGAGTCTTGGCCATCTTGTTGTACATCTCCTCCAGTTTCTGTGCACTGAGGTGCTGGGGGCTGCTGGAGGGCTTGGCCTGCTCTTGGAAGCTTGATTCAAGGGCCTTGGTGGGGCTGCTGGGGCTGGTCCCTAACTTGAGCTTGGGGGTCCCTCTCTGGTGATTGGGAGAAACATGATTATCATGAACTTTCTCCTTTTTTTCATCACTTTTTTCCACCATTACGTCCATGAGCTCCACACTGCGACCAAATGCGTCTTTCATGTTCATAGAGACAATGCTACCATTTCTCTTAGCCCTCTCCAGAGCCTCTCTTCTTTTGATGGCTTTCTCCTGCCTCTTTTGCTCTTTGTAGAACTCAGAGAAGTTATTCACAATGATGGGGATGGGTAAGGCTATCACCAGCACTCCTGCAATGCAGCATAAACCCCCGACTATTTTTCCTAACAGAGTTTTTGGGTAAATATCTCCATAACCTACTGTGGTCATTGTAATGGTAGCCCACCAGAAGGAAGCAGGGATGCTTTTAAATTTAGTGTCTTCTTCGTCTTTCTCAGCGAAGAACACCAGACTGGAGAATATCATGATGCCCATGGCCAAGAAGAGGATGAGCAGGCCCAGCTCATTGTAGCTCCTCCTGAGAGTGAAGCCCAGAGACTGAAGACCTGTGGAGTGACGGGCCAGCTTCAGAATACGCAGGATCCGCATGATCCGAAAAATCTGAACCACGCGGCGGACGTTCTGAAACTGCAGCACGCTCTTGTTGGATTCTGTCAGGAAGATGGTGACATAGTAGGGCAGGATGGCCAGCAGGTCGATGACGTTCAGAGGACCCTTAAAGAACTTCCACTTGTTGGGGGAGGAGAGAAAACGAAGCAGATACTCCATGGTGAACCAGGCAATGCACACAGCCTCCACGTGGGCTAGTTGTGGGTTGTCTGTCGACTGGCCAAACTCATCTGTGTCCTGCAGCTCTGGGAGGGTGTTCAGAGACAAGGCAATGGTGGACAACACAATGAAGAGGATGGAGATAATTGCCAGGATCTGGAAAACACAGAGGGAAAGAACTATTAAAAAGTACTCAAGAACAAAGAATAGTGTCTGAGGAATGAGGATAGTGCCCCTTTCAATGAATAGCAGTGTTTGTCATTCCTCCTCTTTGGTTCAGATTGAAATATCTTACCAGCTTTTGCATAAGTAACAATTCAGTTTCTCACAGACCTTCATGTTCCCCTCGGGGTGAATCCTACTGATTTTGGCGATCTCATGACCTTTCTCCTAGCAGCACCTTAAATTTGACAGTTTGGGATTTAAGGAATCTATCTCAACGACTACTAGAAGGATTGTTATGAAATTTGACCCACATATTTATGACCTCCACATCAGTCACTTTGGTGATCCCCAGAATTCCCATCTATTGTTGTTATCAGCCCAAACACACTAAACTAAGACGGGGAACAAGGTAATCATTACCTGCTCCACATGAGCATATTAGCTGTGTCATTGTAAGCAGGTTGAGGTCAGCTTTTAGCTTAAAGCCCTGCTGTACCTCAGCACAGCCTCACACAGCTGCTAATGTAGCTGTAAACATCTTATTTAGTAATATTTAGCTTGTATGCTTTTCTATACTTTACTAACTTAGTGAAGTTTGAGTCGGTCAGGTGACAAATCAAAAGCATGCTAACAAAATGTGTATAGCTTCAGACTAATTGCCTAATCCAGTCTTTTAATCTTTGCATAACAAGAAGCAGATGTTTGATCATCAGTACATTTCTTCACTGATGATGGTCACCTTGACTGAAATGAATAAAAGACTTCAAGATTAAAAGACTGCTCTGAAAATGCAAAAACTCTTGAAGCCATCTGTTTTGTGTTTGTGCGAGAGTCCTTCTCATTACCTCAAACACGTAGCTGGCACCACACTTTTAAGTTTTACTTTCAAAACCTAATTTATCCCAGCAATCCCACCACCACGTCCGCCACTACCACCACCCCCGAAAGTGAACTGAAGCAGTGCTTTAGCATTATGAGTCACGGATCTGACTGTATGTTTAAAGCAGGATTGTTGCTTCTTTGCAATTTAGGATGCTGAAAAATAAGGTGATGGTTGAACATGACAGTGGATGTACAGTAGTTAGTGTGAGAAGCTGCCTGTCCCCTGAACTACTTGCTGAATGTTAAAAACTCTTCATGAAGGAAAAGGGCTTTAACAGTGTCAGAGAAAGGTCAGATCCATAAGAAACTCCATTTCAAATTGGTGCAATTTCGTTTTAGAAGTGGCAAAAATATCCCGACTTGTAATATTATTTCATGACCCCGTTAACTTTCTTGACTTTCATGTCAGCGTTTCAAAAGGAAAAGGGTCAGAACTAATGTGATCTCTGGGGCAGATGTTTCTTTTTCTTCTTTAATTCTCTCACATTACAGTGAGTGACAGTGAAGGATGAAGACAAGCGGGAGTATTTGGAGTCGCATTGATACACTGTTTAAAATCCCCGTCACACTGTTTCACTGTCTCCCCCATTTCTAATCAGTTTGCTGCAATCATTCAATGCCCAGGGCTACAAGAAAACCACAGTGTACCACTTGTTTTACAAAGCACACCCATGCGTAGCCAACGTAGACTGACTGAAAGGCCACAGGAGGCTTCTGAAGAACTGAGCTACCTACTAATGATATAATCTGCTGAGCACAATAGGGTCTGGTCATTGTGCCGGGGATTAAGACGGCTGCGCAGTTGTGGCTGTGTAGGTGTGCCACACCTATTATTCTTGTCCTGGAATCAGTGTGAAATCCAACACAAGGTCACTGTGGAGGCTGTGTCCCTGGCGACTGGCGAGCAGGATTATTCGCTGGCACCAATCAGCCTCCATAAGCTTTAATTAATCTTGACAGGTGACTACTTGTACACCTACCTTGGCCTTTGAAGAGAGAGGGACGGAAAGCAGAGAAACCCTGCCATGGGGGAGGTAAGAGAGGACAGGAGGAAGAGTGGACTAAAGCTACATCAACTTCCGCAGCCAAATAGTTCAGATGTGAGAGTGAATTAAAGGGCACACAAAAAAAATTTAATTCTTTCGGAGCTTTCCCTGAAATAGCCTGCCTCCCTCCCAGTGTGGGTCCCAAGAGACACCAAATGATGGATGATAACTCTCCAGTGTGACCCATTACAGGTGGATTTCGTGCTACTGGATAATCACACTCAAGAGAATAAAACAACTAAAGCCAACTTGAAACATAAAAATGACCTTTTACAGTAACAGGAGAAGGTTAGTTCATTACTTTCAGTACTTTCTGAGGATGTGGAGGTCACGTAGCTTATCAGAAACACTAATCATAGTAAGAAGAAATTGTATGTGCATTGATTTAGAGGCAGCATCGGTTCTAAAACTGGCCATCTTGTGGAAACCATCCTCATCAGTTCAAGGCTTATCTCGCTCGGCACACTGACCAGGCTGGAGTGTAGTTAATGAATCATGGTGAGGACAAAAGACAGTGCTGAAACTGAACCTAGGCGTGTTGTGTAAAGAGAACACCTGAAGGATGACCAGCTCCACCTCCCATCAAATTCCCGCTCTTAGTCATCTTTTCCCCTCCCCACTGCGGTTGTAAGCCAACTGGGGTCAGCTGGGGAGGAGATTACAGAGATGTGATCTCACCGCAGAGACACACATAGATGCATGCAGAGAGAGTAAGACATTTCTGCCAAGAAACACTCATCATGGTGACAAATCTGTGACAAAGAGGGAATGAGGCAAGCCTAGTTTACGCTTTGCACCAGACACTTGTGGATTTCCTTTGGTTTGGCTACATGAAATATAGGATTGTACATATAATGAGGAAATTGAATATCTTTATGTAGCTGTTAGAGCACAGCAGGAAGCAGAGAAAAGACAATTAAAGTGTGTATCCTTACAGTGCTTATAAAGGCACTAAAGCAACTGCATTTGGAAGAGTATATTTTATTATGCAGCAGGAGCGTTGAGGCACAGATCCACTGCTAACGAGGGTTACTGTGTTACCTCATTAGCTCTTAACAACAAGCACTGGGGTCATGGTGGTCGGCCCATCCCACTTCCTGTTTGCATGAATGGAAGATGAATCTGATCAAGACCGCTGCTGCTCATGCACAACCTTAACACACAGACTCATCTGCAACATACACACACACACACACACACACACACACACACATGCACACTACACATTTTCACTCCCAGCTCAGTAATTAGCCCCGAGCCTCCCTTCCTCACAGGCCAGGAGAGGCAGGAGACTGAATATTTAATATCCTCCTGAAGTGCAAGCTATCCTGTCCTGGAAAAGGTGTGTGTGAGTGCTTCCTCACTGGGCCATGACGGACTGCAGAGCCACAGCCCAGTTTTCACACTGCTTTCACCGCACAAGATTATGCCTGCTTCATGCTTGATCGAAGGAGCAATGGCCGAGAGATGAGGGCTTCTATCGACACCTGGCAGGAGATTCCTCACAAAGCTACTGTCCCGTCAGGATTAGGAGTTTCAGATTGACAAGATGTGTGGCCAAGTTGCGCTTATTTCCCAGGAGTGGAAAAATAAAGCATTTCATTCTGTATTGTTTTACGAACTTTATGTTTTATCAGATATGTCTTAGTTTGTGCTACTTGGCTTCCGTAGTTCTCCTGAGAGCCTCATCTATTCAGCTCATACTTAATATACAAAAGGGGGAAAAAACTTCAAGAAAAATATAACTTTGATCATCAAACTCTGCTCACTTTCATGTCTTAATCCGTCCCAAGAGTCTGAGCAGAACAGCAGCTCGGATTCACGTCACTTATTTACAGAAGTGATGTGTCTCCATGGTGAAAACAATATTAATATAAAGTTATGCTGCTCATCAGTTGGCTTAATATGTTTCCAGTGACCACTTTCAAATGCTGCTTAGCTAAATGCTAACACCATGAATCTAACAAACTAAGATTTACCACAAAATTCTTTTTAAAAAAAAATGTATGCTCTTAGATTAGCATGTCAGCATGTTAAGATTTCCTAATTAGCACTGAGTAAAAAGCACAGGAGAGGCTGATTGGAAAACAATTAGTTGTACAAGCATTTAATATAGAAACTAAAGTATTGGAGACATTTAAATGTTGACCTTTGAGTGATGCCAGAAAAAAGTCACCGGATCACCAGAGATATTACAATTCCTCCTTAGGAAAACATGAATACAGAAATGCATCCAGCAGGTGTTAAGATACACTGATTAGGCATAACACTATGACCACCTGCCTGATATTGTGTTGCCCCCCCTTATGTGGTCTAAAATACTCTGAACCACTGGGCATGGACAAGAGGACCTCTCAGGGTGTCCTATGGGGTCTGGAACCAGGACGCTGGCACTGGATCCTTTGGGTACTCTGGCTTGTGCAGTGGGGCCTCTGTCAATCAAACTTGTTCCACTGCATCCTGTTGATGTTTGATCAGAATGGGATGTAGGAAGTTTGGAGGTCAAATCAACAAGTTGGTCCATTGTTATGTTCCTCAACATGTTCCTGATTGTTTGATGTATTTTCCATGTGGTGGAGTGCATTTTCCTGTGGGGGTAGGCCAGTGACATTTGGGATTTCCATTTGTATGAGGGAGTGTGTTTGTTGTGGGCAGTGTTTATTTGGGTGTCTAAGTCTGATCAACATGGATGTTAAAATCCAAGATTTTCCATCAGAACACCACATAGTACCAACATGATCAATGTTATTCACTTCACCTGTCAGTGGTCTTAATGTTGTGGCTGATCGGTGTACACATATTTGATAAGATCCCTGGAGCCACATCACAGCGGGATTATCAATTAATTTTTGGCCAAAATATGAAGCACAATTTATGTTCAGACCAGGGGAGAAAATGTATTCAGATCATTATTGAAGTTGTTATGGACTGATACGATAAGTTCTCTGTTTTGTTTTGTTTTTTTGAACAAAGACCAGGTCACAGCTCACCCTGTTCACCAGGGAGATCTGCTGCACCTGTGAAGTAGAGCTCAGCTGTGGGTTGTTGGTGAACAGCCTGGCTGGGAGACTATACGAAGAGGTTTTTGACTCTCAGTTCAGTTTGGGAGTGTGGTTTAGAAAGTTCAGCTGGCTTTCTTTGGGAATACTGAGCTTGGGTGTATGAATCAAGTTATTCTTTGCTTTATATTTTAAACAACCCCTAACAAAACTAGTGGCTCCCACATAAGTTGAGTTTTGGATCATAGATTCAGTGGATGGTAGTTGGGACAAATTTCACTATCACCTTTTCGAAAAACGAAGGCCCATTTTGAGCGTGCAGTTTTTATTTAGTTTCCCCCATTTACGAACTTTAGATATCTTGTGTTGTGTTCTGGGGTGGGATATTACTGGATCATTTGAACATTTAATTAAATTAAACCACGTGAGAAGTTTTGAGGAATAAATCCCCTTTTGGGGAAACTGTAGAGATCTCAGTCATCTGAATTGGGACTGATTTTTATTTGTATGATGTCAGAAGCCAAAAAGGTTGAAAACCTCAGATTTAATCTTTAACAATGTGTTGTAATTTGAAAGCTTATCGCATTCCTTGTGTAAAACCTTCATCTTGAAGTAACTAAAGCTGTAAAATAAAGTGAAAATAAAATATTTCTCTTTGAAATGTAGTAGATTATAAGTTTTAAGCAGCCTGAAGTACCTGAGTTAACGTTCTTAGTTACTTTCCATCGCTGCAGAAGAGATAACACAGAAGGAAGAAAGAATTCAGGGCAGAGAGAAGAGAGTCAGATAAAGAGTGGAGGAGTGAGGAATGACTATAATCAGAAACACGAAGTACACGACTGATATTTGGGTCTTAGAACGGATTACAACGATGAACAAAGTGTCATTGTAGTCACTTTAAAAAAATCTTTTTGTCTATTATTTAGGGTTTCCCCTTGCGTCCCACTGTGTGAAATGTTGCTTCACTTCTTGTCCAATCTCATCGTAACTGGATTTGCCCTTTTCGCCACATGAGCAAAATCAATGGAGAGATTATGTCACAGTGTGACTCACTCATTTTTTTCTGTGGGCATGTTGAGTGCAAGATGGCATCTCTAATCCTCTTATTGTACTACTTCTCTGACTTGCCAATAAATGTTTTCTGGGTTCGTGCACTGACAGCTGACCTTCCTCCTACAGAGGCTGCTGCGGTGCTGCAGTAATTTCCTCTGTGGGATACCGGGTCAGTGTTTTTGTTTTTTATTAGAGGCTTCAGTGGAAAGATGGATGAAATTACACTGCCAGTAAACAGAGTGAGAATCCTCTCCCAGCCAGAGAAAACGATAGAGGCCTGTTGCAGCTATAAACACTTCCTCCCCAGGGTCACAATCACCTTCTTGGAAAGTTCCACATACTGTCATCTGGTGCTCATTTATCTAACCTAATTACGATTAACCCCTTAACATGCAGGTCTGCCCTTTTATTCCTCTTAGAGTCACTTTAAAGGATAATGTTTGGAATTTTTGAAAATATTTCTGCCACTGTCAACAAATCTCATAAAAAGATGGGGGAAAAAGCTTTAAAAATGGATCACGAATATTTAGTCTTACAAAAAAAAAGCTCAGTGATTTCCTAAAACAGCTATGTGTCGTAGTTTTCAGCATGCAATACTTAATAGTGCCTTTACTGGGGACTGTTTTTAGCTGTGTGTGGATGTGCTGCATTGGTCAGAATATACAGCAGCAGGACAGTGTGTATAGAATCAGCTCAAAATCAACTGGCAATGTTCATATTAATGAAGAAACGTGTCACTGAGTGTTACAAAGTGGCTCACTGATGTGTTTTCAATACGTTTTGTATAACAATGGAGGTTTATGCAACAGAGAAATGAGCTAGATCTGGCTTTAGCTGCTAAGACAATACCTCCTAACATGATCAGTTCATCAGTTTTGGTCTTTTTATGATGTTTGTTGACGGTGAGAAAAATACAAAACATCACAAGTCTGTCTGTAAAACATGAGGACTGACAGTATCACATAATCCGAAGTGGGTTGATCTCACTGAAGAAACCCAGAAATCCACATCTTCCTTATGCAGCACTATTCCATCTGATGGAAATCATTTAAATGCTTGCTTTCAATCACTTTATGCACTCTTTCCCTCAAATTTCAGTCTTTCTTGGTATTTTTTGGAAAGCCGGGCATCCTCACACCGGAATGTAAAATGAGGTTCTGTGGTTTTGAGCATTGTTTGGCCCACCGGCAGACTGCTGCTCGTTGAGGGACTTTGACCTTCTGTAAAGATAAGCAACAATCCTCAGAGTTAACACTAGAAATGCAGACAATAGCACAAGGCTGCTCTCATCTGACTCAACGGAATAGCAGGAGTAATGAATATTTATTGCAGGGTTTTTGGGGGATGAGCAAAGAGATGTAGACTCTCTGGAGGCCACGCACAGAAATCACTGAGAGGTCAGCTGTCATTCACTGAATTTACTGTGTTGATAGTTTTTATTCAAATACAGCAATGTTATCTTTTAAATGCATTTTTTCATAATCACTTCATTATTATTTAAGACATGTTTATTTTATTTATTTTTTTAGCTTAATTCAATTGTAGTTTTTGCGTTGTTGGCTCTATTCTGTTCTTGTAATAATAATGGAGACAATGGAAAGATGAGTAGCAACAACTACAGTAGTATTGTAGTACTAGCAATTCGCAATTAGCAATTAGCAAGGATTCTTTTAACAGACCTTTGTCACAGCAGGTGTTCCGACTTGACAGTGCAAGAAAAGCACAAATGGGACATTTTTCTTTAAGCCATGAGAATGAACCAAAAAACGCAACATCCTGCAATTAGCTCACCAAAATGAACTTGTGCTTTTCCTGCCACTACAACCCAAAACATCTGCTATGAAAAGCCTTATTAATAATTACTTTACATCACAATGTGGTTGAAAAGCAACACACAGTTTCTAACTAAATTAATGCCTCTAGCCTAACTTTTCCATCTGTTTCTGAACCAGATAAGCGGTGACATTAAGCATCTCCCAAACTGACAAGACCTCCTGTGTTCCACACAGATGTGCCCTCCGCCTTACTCTGCCTAGTTTCACCCTTTTCCGTCCCACCTTTCAGCCTTTAGCGGGGAGCCTGTTCCTGTCCTGTGCTATGAGCTGAGGAGAAGGCAGAGAGATGGATTGCTGGGCTTGCAGCTACTCATAGGATGTGTCCTTTCAGAAGTGTGAAGGTGGTGCTAAAACGATGAGGCACACAGGCACAGTGCATTAAGAGTACAAGCACTGATGTATGTTCCCCGTCCGTCTATCTGAGCATCTATGAATCCAGCATGCAGAAAGCTGTTCTTTGCAATATGTTGCATTGTTTTAATGGTTGTTCAGTTAAAGTAAAATGATGATCATATAGGATTTTTTAAAATATTTGTGTTAAGAATTATTTATTAAGAATAAGTGCAATTCACAGTTTTTCCTGAAATGAACAATGTATGTGCAGATGTCCCTGTTTGTAACCAGTGTCTCATGGCTTTTCACTGCATACAGGCTCATCATTAATGTTTACTGAGGTCAGCCTTCTATGCTTTTGGAGGACATGGATGTTTCTTGGCACGCATGACAGAAGAGGTGAAAGGATGAGAGAAAGGGAACGGGTAACACTGTGAAAATTGAGGACAAATAAAAAAAAAAAAAAAACAGGTGAGAAAAGTGAAATGAAATTGCCCCCTTGGTGCTGATGGACAAACCAGTACCAGTGCCGTCACCCTGTATAAGTCACTTCCCTCGATGAAACATCTGTGCTTCCATCATTGGCCTTTTGCCAGGACATAAAACCTCGACTCTGAAACATCTGGAGCACCTGTGTTCTCATGTGTACAGTGAAGAATACATGACATCAGATCATAAGAACACCTGTTTATCAGGGAATGCCTTAAGAGTAAAACTATCTCATGTATGACACGTGGTGCATGTGGCACAGTGTGAGGTTTGTGATTTTCTGTGAAATGGCTAAACAAAACCATGAGACATTCAGGTGTACAGATGATCGAAAATTAGACTGGCTATTCAGTTTGATGATATTAAATGTGTTACTAGCTTTAGAAACATAGATTAGAAGGTAGGAGGCTGTTCACTGCAAGGTTATATTAGTCTGGACATCTAAACACCTTGTATTTACATTATAATCTGCATTGGATTTATGGAGAACCATTTAAAGGCTTTAATGCAAACTATAAAATAGAAAGCTATGGATTCTGTTCGGGGATGAACTGTTCTTTTTGAGGAGCCAGATTTGTCCCATGGCCTTCTGCTTTTCTGAGTTTTTCTTGAATTTTTTATTTTGTTTTGAACATGAAAGTGAGAACGTTTTACTTTTTCTGGACTTTTTGCTGAAATATTTACAAATATATACTCAAACTTCTGGATCTGGCTTATATGAACAGTGATGTCTTATAAGAATCCTTTCATACTATTACACATTATACGTTAAGCAAATATAAACTGTTCAGTGCCATTACTTTTTTGCAATAAATAGTGGTTTCATAAGCAATAAGTAAATGCTGAAATAAACTGAAGTGATTGGGTGACTTGGAGAGTGCGAAACAGATCAAACTTGTTTGCGTTCGAGCAAAAATGTGCCAGCCGAGGTGAAATGAGCCGCACCTTTAGTGAACTGTGTGCTGTCTGGTCTGTGCTGAGTCTGAAGGACAGACAGGTCTTCCAGACAGCTTGTCCCTGTCTGCCTATAAAAGCCTGCTGTGGAAAACTCTCAGTGGGTTTGGGGAAATTTTCCTCCAGGCTGCAGAAAGAAACACTCTGCACATGAGCCCAAGTAATGGAATAAGTCTGGTGTCTGTGATTCTCAGATGTACAGTCCTGATAGACAAGTGGGCGTTTTATTTTTTTTTGTACGTGCCTGAAATGCGGCACGCTGGCAAAATCTTGTGGCCCACAGCAAACCCACATCTCCACTCAGTGAAGACACATCACACCCAGCTAAAAATGACAAGAACTCAGAATTTGGCTTTGTTCTTGATACTGATTTTTTTTTTTTTTTTGCAGGCTGGAGCTCCAGCTGTCTCTTGTTGCTATGGTCTTTGCTCACGCCGAAAGTGGCAACAGTGTTGGCAGGCGAATGAGGAGAAAAAAAGAAAAAAGAACAGAATATTTCAAGCTGAATCACTACCAACTCTGTGAAAATGAACCATTTGGCAGCGCAGTGTATCACGATCGATGTTCTCTTTTATATTTTATTCAGGGTGTGGTGACGGTAATTACTCAAGAGCATGAGCACCAGTCGAGAAAGTCACCAACGTTTGTTGTAATTAATATGTCAGTTGAGTGAAGTCACACTTAATTGCCATTAGAGAATGTAATCAACACGAGACAGACAGGCAGGCCGAGGAGAATCAGCAGCCAGAAGACACGACTAGCCAGTAGAGGCTGGTGATTATTTACTTGGAAGGAGCTTCTGCTTACATATTACAAATGTTGTTGTCTCGCCGTCTCTCTAACATTTACCCAACGACTCTTTTCTCACCAAGCAGAAAGATTCTCTGGAAAAACAAATGAAACCTTGGACTTTTAAAACCAACATAAATGCTTCTGTGATGGTGGCAGCAACATAAATGAGCAACAGTGCATCTAAAAAGTGGCAAAGCAGAGAGTTTAGCCTCCTCTTATTCAAGCAGAACAGACAGTGGAGCTGGCAGAAGCTAATATTGTGTTAATGGTTATATTTCTGTGCAGCTTTTTAGTTATATTTATAACTTTTTTTATATGTGTACTTTGTTCTTTCATAGTTTCTGTCTTTTACTGGTCATTGGAGGAATGCATTTTCATTATACCTGTCATACAATGGATACATGTAAATAATAGTGCATTGGTTTTATGTAGCGCTTTTCAGGGCACTCAAAGACGCTTTACATTGCATTATTCATTCACTCCATGGTGGTAAGCTACGTATGTAGCCACAGCTGCCTTGGGGTAGACTGACGGAGGCGAGACTGCCAGTCTGCTCCATCGGCCCCTCAGACCACCACCAACCACCCACTCTCACACTGCATCCACCCAGGCTTCCTGGTGTTCCCTCACGGTCTCCCATCCAGGTACTGACCAGGCCCAACCTCGCTTAGCTTCCAAGATCTGACGGGATCGGACATCCACAAGGTGGTATGGCCCTGGCTGAATAAAGTCAGACTTCCGTGTACTATTTTAAGTCCCCCTTCTACTGATAATACAAGTACACATATTCTGCATTGGGTTTGTAGCAACCAATAACGGCCAATAATGTAATAAAGTTTTTGAGCCAATAATGTAGATAATACTCCTGAATTTTGTTTTTTTCCACATTTGTAAATGAGTGTTAATGTTCTATGTTGTATATTGGAGTTAAGTGCATCATAGTGCCAGTCCAGTTATTTAGATCCAGTTTTAAGTGAGGACTGAATAGTTTTTCCTTGAGAAATGTTTGAAAAAAGTTTTAATGAAATGTTTTCAAAGAAAAAAATGTGGTAAATTCATTTGACAAGGCAACATCCAACAGAGACACCTGCATGAAATTACGAATTTACATAACAATACAAGCAAATAAACATTTTTCTAGATAAAGATTTCGTACAACAAATAATTCTCAAATTGGTTCTTACAACCATAATTCAGGACAGTGAGAGCTACATGGGACATATCCTTGATGACTGTGCCGTCCACTATACCTAAACCGCACAAAAACCGCAAAACAACCTTTTATTTCCAAGAAATGCAGTCCTATTTATGCATTATTACATTATCGACTGCAGTTATTCCATTTCAAAGGATTTTTTAAATGCTAGGCCATTAATCTACTAAGTTATTGCATTATTGGCAAAATGTTATTACATTATTGGTAGGTATTACGTTATGGGTTGTTAGAGGATTGTTCATATTTAGTGCTGTATTTTAGGAGAAATTGTGCTTATGTATTTATCTAAAAAACTTACAGGTATTGTTACACTGTATAAAGTGTATTTGAGCAGCAGTTAATGTAAAGTATTGTTTTGAATGAGTCTCATTTGTCTTTTTAGTTTGGTGACTGTATTTTACTTTTGTGGATTCCATCAACTTTAAATTAAATTTTGTCCCTTTAAACTGGTTTTATAATTTCAGCAAAAGTGCAAAAGGAAAAAAAAGGTTTCCTGCTTCTTTAGCATTTTTGCATCTGACATCAGGACGTTCACATTTCTTCAATTTTTTGTTCCATAACTCAGCCGCTGTTTTTTTTTCAAGTAGGAATATAGAATAAAGAAAGGGAAATAATAAAAAGTCTAATGACAAAATCATATTTCTTATTTGGTTAAAGCCAATACTTATGTTGGAAAAATTGGACACGTCAAGTTAGCTTTCCTCAAAAAAGTTGCATTAATACAACTTGTCAAAATAATTTGGATAAACTTAATTTAGTTGTGTTACTGGTTGAAACAATTCATTTAGGCGGGTCTGACAATTCTGTGTATCTGTGTATTCTGTGTATTTTCAGTGTAGTGCAGAAAATACAAACAAGAACACCCAGCCTGGTGTGAGGTGTAATGTGGCTGCTCAAACCACCCCTCATGAATCTCCAGTTTTATTGGTTTTAGGGTTCTGACTTATGTCTTTTTTTTTTTTACTTTGTCCTATTATTAGATGCAGGCAGGTCAGAGGGAACCAGGGTTGAAATAATTTGTGTGCATTAGTGAAGCAAATCAAAAACGGACACATTTTTCAGACTGTCAATTCATTTGCTTATATAATAGCAGTAATATATAGTAATGGTTTCTTAAGCTGTCTATTGACCAGCTGCAACCACTAACAGCTTGACCGCAGATCATGAGCAGGATTCAAACAGGGGTCTTGACCTCTTACATCAGAAAGAGAAGTTCATGACCTCTGTCAGAGAAAGTGATTCCTGAGAATAAATGAATGAAAGCAAGTTACTGACTCGCTTCCGCTGAAAACTTTGTTCGTCCAGCAGCATTAGTCTAGACATCTTTACTTCAGTCTGTTGAAGGGTAATCTCTCTTTTCTGTCTCCAAGCTCTGCTATTTACGTGCCCACCATCTCCATGACTACAGTGTCTACGATTCATCACATGGTTTCATCTCAGAATTGAAGCTCAATACTAGCTCATGCCAAGCAGACGACACTGATAAGATGTCTTTACCTGTCTGGTGTCTTTTAACACCTAATTAACATTCGCTAATTTATCTTCTCCTATGTAGCGACCCTGGACAGTGTTTACCATAAAGACCTGATGCCACCGGGTTCCTGTGACATGATTGGGTGTCAGCACTGAGTGGAGAGAGTTACCTGTTAGAGAGAACACCAGCTGAAACAAGAGACGCCTGATCACAGACCATAATCCAATAAGATTAATTATTCGGCCTACAGTCCTGTTTTAATGGGGGACATTAAAGACAGACAGGTCTTATGTTCAAGTGTAAAGACAAAAAAGGTTCTTGTAAAAACATTTTGGGAAATACAGTTCTTCAGTGGCTTGTCAAGTCAGATGAGAAGCTCAGTACCATCTGTCCATCAAATATGAAGCCAGAGCCAGAAGACACTAAGCTTAGTTTAGCCCAAAGACTGCAAACAGTGAGGCTGGCTCTGCCGATAACAGTAAGTCAGAACTCGCATGTCTGCAGCCGTTAACGCTCTCACTTCTCCTCCACTTTGAATGGGCTGATGTCATTGAATTGTTTGTTTGCTTTGCTTGCAGTGGAAAGTTGAGAAAAGTTTTCCAATCAATTTCAATCCAAACTGCAATGACAAAGACACCAGCAAAGACATACCTGAAAAACACCAGACATGCCCACCGTCAAGTATATACAGATCTGTGAGTCACAGATCGGCCTGTAGCACCACCTCCAAAGTTTACTAACAAGTTACATTTCATGTGTGTTCAAATATAAAGGTATAAAATAGCACTTTCATTGAGGATTTAACTTACAAGACATGATTTGTTAATTATTGAGCTTTAGAGCTGCTGGTAGGGGGATTTTTTGCCTTTGACTGCACCAGACAAGCTGCTTCCACTTGTTTTCCTTCTTTATAGGAAGCTAAGCCAACCAGCTGCTGTCCGGAGCTTCATATTTACTATACAGAACATGAGAGAATGGTGCTGATTTTCTGAGTCTCAGCAAGAAAAAGTCAAGCTATACCCTTAACAAGATGGCTGATTACTGCGTCATCTGTTGTTTCTTTAACTGGTATTTCAGAAATGACGTTATATTCCTGAATGAAAGTTTTGCTGATCCACAGTCTAGCAACGGCAGACAGCATCTTGAGCTTTTTTCATTACCTTTTCATTGCAGAGAATCTCTGGTCTGTCACATCTCACCTCCCTGTATGTACGTGTGAAACTACTAATGCATCTAAACTAAAATTACCTTAACTGGTCCCAGTGTGCCAGACCCACCACTCAGTGTAGCCATGACAACAAATTCACCAGGTTGCAATTACAGAAAGTGCTGCACCACTGGATGCCTGGCAGAATCTGTTTCCTTCCGTATCTTTTCCTTTTCCTTTTCACTGTTACTTTATGTGTCTCTTGGTGCATGTGTGCGTCATATCCTTCTCTGTCTGGGTATTTCTGTTTAAGTGATGCATCATTAGCTAAGGGCTGGTTATGGCACGGAGATGAAATCATCCAGTATCCAAACTCGGCATCACAGCATGGCAGATACCAGTTTTGGATTCATTACTCCAAGTTTTGCGGATTTTTTTTCGGGGGCTTTGTTGTGTTTGCAAAATGAAGTATTTCAGAGGTGACAAGCAGGAAGTAAAATCCCACTATAAAAAGCCACGACAAAACTATTACCTGAACTTGGAAGTCAGTCTTACCACATGGCAAATCAAATCCAAGGATATTCTTTTAACACACTGGCTAAGTGTAACATGAAATTATCTATTTTTCATTCTGTAGAGGTGAAAGACCTGCCAGTGTCTCCTGAATGATTCAGTAGCAGAGGAAGGGCAGACCAAGGAAATTCCTACCTGACCACACCTGTATTCTGTCTTATCTGTTCATGCAGTGTTCACCACTAAATGTCTCCCAGCCCTGCTCACTTCTGCCCAGCTGTCTTGTACTCTAGAGGCCACAGCACTCCAAGACACCCACTCAGCGGTACAGTGAGGTCAGCAATACATAATGTAGAAAGAAAGGAAGGGAAGAGGATGTTTGAAGTGGAGGGTATAGTGTATAATATATGCAGCTAAGATGTACAGGCACTAAGGAGCCCTGAGGCAACAGGCAGAAACGAAACTCTAGAAGCGACCTATTTTCTTAAATACCTCCCTGAAATGTTACTAAGAAAGAAAGAAAGAGGGGAATGAAGAAGGAAAGAAAGTGAGAGTCTGACATTTACCATAAGATCAGTTTAGAGGAATGTAACCTTTAAAATGAACGTTCATCCTGAGCTTGGAGGCCCGAAATACAAAAATAAAACATTCCTTACAACTGATTTGGTGATGGAGCCTTTCAGTGCTGGCTAAAAAGAACACGAGGGCAGGATGCGAGGACTCTGTACGTACAGCCAGTAATCTATACATCACATTGTGTGTTTGTGTTTACAATGAAATGTGAGAATGGGAGATTTTTCAGCACATGTCAGGGCCATGGGGCCTCTCAGTCATGCTGTAACAAGAGTGGACAGAGATTGTAATGAGACAGAGGAGCGTGCCCATGCAGCTGTCTGCCACAACATATGGCGAGAGCAAACAATGGCAGGCAGCTGCATGCGATCTGAGCGACTGACCGGACCTGGACCAGGATTTGCACGCTGATGATCAAAAACAGGAATCGGTCCATCAATGCAGAAAGGATTAATGGCCATGGTGGAAAAACAGTGGAGAAAGAAAACAGAGGCTCAAGCTCTGTGGCTCCTCTCACACATCCTCTTTCTCTCATCTCTTAAATACATTAACAGTCATGTGCGTGCACACACACACACACACACACACACACACACACACACACACATACACACACGTGACCTGACAGACAGCAGCAGAGTATTTGCAGATCTCGTCATGGGGAAACCGCAGCACCTTGGCCTACAAATCAGCTGATAGTTTCCATGGCGATGTGAGGCTTTTTAGAATTTGCATAATGCATGCAGCAAGGCATTCACAAAAACAGAAGCCAGGAGACATGTGATCGTACTGGACCACACAGTGGGAAAACTACAATTTTCCATCAGTGCTGACAGATTTCTGCAGCGCAGAGGTCAGGGGAGCCAGTTGGGCTGTCAAGATTTATAAAAGAAACATAAGCACAAGCAGAATCAGTAAGCTCCAAATAATTAATAACTGTATTTGACAGGTTGCTGGTTGACATCTCTCTGAAGATAACATTCAGTTTCACCTACTTTACACACATTAGATTGCAGAGGAAAGAATTACTGTTTTGTTTATGCATTTTAGTCCTGAGTATTTGGCCAGAAAAAAATCTTGTGTCTTTCTGCACAAATTCTGAGAAAGGCAGAGCTGAAATGAATTACACAAGTGACATAATTTTGTAAGCAAACATATTGAGCAGTGATTAGTTTGAGCTTCTTAAATGTGAGGATTTGTTAGTTTTTTGTCTTATACAAGTGTTTGTCTTTGAGGATTGGGCTGTTGATGAGACAAAGGAAGACAGCTGATCTTTAGGACATTTAAAGACCATTTTTCACTTTGAAGACTAAACAATTGATCAACTGAGAAAATAATCACCGGACTGATCAATAATAAAAATAATTGTTAGTTGCAGCTCTAAACCACACACACGCCGTGTTTGGTTAGGTGGATGACTTAATTTAAACAAAAATCTGTCTTCACTACAAATCAATGTCCCAAGAAAAAGTGAATGTGTCGTTTTATTGATCCCAGCAGAATTGACTTTCCACTTGCACCCCTCGGTGCTGTCGAAGTGTGGCGTCACAGCAACACAACAGCAGACACTTCAGCAGGGTGGAAGATTGTTAAAATGCTGGAGACTTTGAAAAGCAGGGAAAAGATTGTCTGCGTGAGTGCCGGGACGCCCTGCAGCGATGCTTTAATGCATTAACCAATACAGTAGCTGATAGGCATGGCACCAGCTGCACTAGCAGCAGAGGAGGCAGATTAGTGGCGAGAAGGATAACAGCTGCAAATTAAAACAGCTCCCTGATTGATTTCTTTCATAAAGAGAGTGGCTGCCCATTGGACAGGCAATAAAGTGCTGTTTGCTCAGCCTAAAGTAAGGTTTGATCAGTAACAGCGACTGTGTGTGGCGGCAAACTGGAGGTGAGCTCAGGTCAGGTGAGCTGGAGCCGCCTAAATGGGTTGCAATGGAGGTAAAACAGATTTCATTTCCAAAAAATGTTAGCTTAAGGAGGGCGACACAGTGAGGGTCAGGGGAGGCAGCAGTGTGTTTTAATCCGGGGGTCAGAATCTCCATGTATGGCAGTGATTGGCTGGGCCAGCATGCTTGACTGTCGGCCAGTTTACAGCAGACTGGATGGATACAGGCCGCATGTGCAGCATCATCCACCAGTCTGACATGTGTTTAGCCTTTTATTCAGCAAGTGCAGCTCTCCTCTTGAGCACCATGCCTGGGAAACTGAAGTGAAGCCTCATAATTATGAAACAATAGGGCATTTTTCAAAGAAATGATTTCATCTGGCACAGACTGAATTATACCTGCTCAAATCTGAATCTTTCTCTGTCTAACGTCTCAGCTCCAGGATCCTGAGGATGGCAGCAGCGTTAAACACATCCTTCTATAAATTAGGGGTTTGTTCCATTTGCAAATCACTGCCACTGTCAGTCCCACTTTATACAACTGGGTTGCTTGATGCTTCCAGACTGGAAATCAACAGTGGATACGAGCTCTGTGCCAGCTGCTTACCGACATTTCTCATGCTTATGATCAAAATTATGAAGGTGAAATTTATTCTGGATGCAGGAAGCAAATAATTACACAAAAAACCCACCAACTCAGACTTATTATTCCTACAATTTATGCCATTTAGGACGGCATGAATAAAGAGGCGACTGGTTCATTGTTGAGTTTATCATCTTTAAAAGGCATTTTAAACACACAAGGATTAGTTTGTGCTTGAAGAAATGTACACACACAAAAAGTGTTTTGTATTAGTACTACACTTGCGTTTAAAGCAAAGCACGTTCTGGAAGTTTGACTCACTATTTTCAAGGTTTAATCTATTTTCTGTTCTTTTAGAGACTTTTTTGATGGTTTTTCCTCACTTTAATTAAATGTCTGGGCTTGATGTATGTTTTTATCATTTATTGCTTACATAACAGCAGCACAGTGAAGCGCTTTAAAACTGTTAACTATTATTCACAACCGTACAAATAAACTTTGAGTGCTTGAACATGTCGAGGTGCGGTAGGAGAAATTGCACACCGAAGAACTGTAGTAGGATTGTTCTTGCTGACGCCATTGTTACCCACACGCACCTATGTTTATGAATGCGCATTCCTCTGTGTGTGTATCCGACAATCAGCCACGTCACAGCAACACTCAAAATACTTGTCTGCATTACATTTCCCTGCGACCTTTTAACAGGCATTTCCCTCTCTCTCCTCCTGTTTTTACTCCTAAATCATTCCCGTCTTTCAGTAGCAATGCACAAGCCCATTTCAATGCGATCTCTTCTTATTTTATGTGCACTCTTAAATTATTCAAGCAGCATTTTCATTCTTTTTAGTCCCAAAACAATCATATTGTGTCAAAAATAGCGCACGTAATAGTACACACACAATATAGTCATCTCTCTCTTTCTGTTTCCTTCTCCTCATAATCCTGGACCTAAACGGCTTCATCTCACATTGATCAAGCCTCCTACACCATTTCTCAGTTGCTGACTTTAAATGATTAGAGCCTATGCTAGGCTTTAAGCCAAGTTATTTCATGCTATAAGTAATCTAAGTAATTTGTTCTAAGATTGAATCACTGTGGCTGAACTAAACACCTTGATTTGTAGACCTTTAACCAGATTGTATGCTGCACAGATACATTCTTTCTTCCATCCATCGTGTAATCTGTAATATATTCACAAAAGATGACAAATGTGGGAGCAATCTGATATTACCATTTATCTATTCCATTCCTCTTTGAGCATGCTGTGTTCATAGTTAGTATGTTTCACAACAAGAACCGCAAGCATATCTGTAATGACTCTTAGGCATTAGAAACTGAGATCGCACTAAGATTAGAGAGCAAATCCCTTGAGATTTGGCAACACTGGTGTTGGCATTATCCACGCAGCCAAGGTTGCCAAGGGATAGCCCCTGGGATTTCCGTCTAATACTGATTTTGATCTGGGGAGAGGGTTGATTAAGAGGCTCTAATAAGCAGCCTTCTTGTCTCATTTTCTCAAAGCTCAGTCCGAACACGAGCCCACTGGACTGACCACACAGGGAACGGTATTACATAAAGGCATAATGAGATAAAAATAACTTAAGCATGCTGTTTTCATCATCACTTCATCTCGCATGGAAAGAGACAGAGAAGGATGATGCCTGTCAGTCTTAACTACGAGGTTTAACAGAACATAAAACAAGGTAGCTTTTGTCAGAATGATTAGTTATTTAATTTTTTTGTGTGGCCGCAGGCAAGTAGCAGCAGCACAAGTCTGGTTATCATCCCATATGCTGCAGCCGTGTGCACTGGACCGCAGAAAGAGTAAAACTTTAAAGAATTTAGGAAGTGTTCTCTTTTATTAGCTTTTCCAATACCAAAAGCACAGCCGGAATCACACACTTGGCCCTCACCATAACTCATCAACCCTCAGTTTACACTTCAAATTATTTTGACACAGCTGTTCAGGCTCTCTGGTTCAGCACATTCAGTTTAATAAAACAAACAAACAAGGAATTCAACATTAAAGTACAAAGCTGAGTCGAGCTGTTTTACAGAACTGTGTGGGAGATAAAGCCCCTTTTAACACATTGTTCCCAAACTGCGATGGTTCTCCAGTAATCGAACACAATGTTAGTGGGACAGCTGTGTGTCCTTTCGGCGTTCATGTGAAAAAGAGTTCACATGTGGCTTGGACTTCATTGAGAGCCATCCTTTAGACTGAGGTGGCCTTGCAAGTGAAGAAGATATGGTGGAGGTGCTAAAAAGCTAGCATTTATCAGAGAGATATCAAATGTAGTCAGTTTGCCAGTATCAGCAAAAGCAGGTATAGTTAAGTAAGGTTTTGTGAACAATGAATTATTGCACAGCTGGATAAGAATGCAAGCGAACATGTTTCCCTGTCAAAAATCAGGAGGAGACTCCATGACCTTCATACCTCTGATAAGCCTTCTATCAACATGATGGAAACAGAAGTGTTTGGAGAGAGAAAAGGAGCAGCTCATGATGCCTCACCTGTCAAGCACGATGGTGGTTGTTTTATTTCTCGAGTCTGTATAGCTGCCAGTGGAAGCGTACACACACATATTTGCTGAGGATTTCAGTGCAGAATGAAACAACAGGGTTAATACACAGGAGCATTCTGTGTGCTTTAGCCAAATGCATCAAACCTCATCTGAAGTAAGTTCATTGATCAGCAAGACGATGATTCTAAAAATACAACGAAAGAAACCAAAAGAGCACAAACCCCGCCACAAGTAAGAGCTGAAAAGGGATTCCTTCAAAATATTAAATGTGATGAATTCATCTGACTTCATGTGTATCAGTCTAATTACTTTTAAAGCCCTGCACTTGGCTCATTATGTGGTGACGATTCTGCCTAATTTGATGTCAACATGGTCAAATTAAAACTCAGCCCACTTTAATATCGTGTTCTTTTCCAACTGAAGCACTGAAGTCTGTAAAAACAAAATAAAATCTGTATTATATTGAGAACCCGCTGCCTAATTCTTATAGTACAGTGTTATGTAGCCATCAAGTCCACAACTTTCAAGAAATTTTTGTACTAATATGAGTTAGCAGGTAACAGTTTAAAATCCTGTTATTTTTCACATGTTGATAGAGCTGATGTTTACTAAATTAGTTGGTTAGCTTCTAAAATTCACTTGTCACACACAAAATGGTGCTGAAATCCAAATCCCATATAGTGTCAAAATCTACTACATGAGTACATTAGCCTGTACAGACATCGCAGTCAATCCTTTGGTAACTTAAGGAGACGGTGCTTTTGTTAACTCATCAGTTTATCCATCCATCACCCAGCGACTGTAACAATTCCTTCAGCTCCACTCCTCAGGTTCGGCCCAATGGGGCACTTGCACATGAGACTTCCTAAACTGTCCCAGTTGAGTCTGTGCTACTGTCCTCTGAGAGCTGCATCTGGAACCACAAATGTGTTAATGCAACGACAAGGGAGTCAAGTTTCCCACAGATCACTAACCCTTTCAATTTACATCACGCTGCTCAGTTTACACAGGACCCATCGACTCTCGGCTTCTGTTCTATGGGGAGATGCAACTTGCCCAAGGCACTTTAAGAGTTTCGACGTCACTCGCAGAATGAGGTGGCCAGACGACGAATTTCCAGCAATTATGAGCTTAAAGCGGCAGCCTTAGATGCATATCGTGTGACTGTGACGCACAGCAGTAATGTTTATTAGCATACAATATTGATTTAAGGAGTTTGCTTTGAAATTCAGTCCTTTAAGAAAAAACAAACGAAGAAGGGTTCAATTTTAGGGTAAAAGCAGTTATAGAAGGCATTACAACAGACTACAGGAGTATATATACATATACACCAATTAGGCATAACATTACGACATCTTGACTTAGACACCCAAATAAACAAGAACACTCCCTCATGCAAATGGAAATCATAAATGTCACTGGACTACCCCCACAGGAAAATGCACCCCACCACATGGAAACAACATCAAACAATCAGGAACATGTTGAGGAACATGACAATGGGCCAACATGTTGATTTGACCTCCAAACTTCCTACACCCCATTCTGATCAAGGATCAACAGGATGCAGTGGAACAAGTTTGATTGACAGAGGCCCCACTGCACAACCCAGAGTACCCAAAGGATCCACTGCCAACGTCCTGGTTCCAGACCCCATAGGACACCTGAGAAGTCCTCTTGTCCATGTTCAATGGTTCAGAGTATTTTTATCCACATAAGGGGGATTAACACAATATTAGCCAGGTGGTCATAATGTTATGCCTGATTGGTATACATATATAGGCAGCCACAGTAGTAGTAGCAATGAACTGTGTGCTTCTGTGCCATTTTGTATCCCATAACTTCCGAATCTTCAACCTGTGGCCCATGTCTCCTCTCCTCTCCTTCATGTCCAACTTCAGGTCGCCATGCTTCCATACCTTCATTGCCTACATCTCACAGCAGACACAGGTAAGCTGATGTGCTGGTGACTGGTGTCTTGTAGGCGGAGGAAGGAGCAGCAGAAATGAGAGCAGCGAGTAGGCTGAGACTCTGGCAGGAGACTGAGGAAAACAGGGACTCCTGGGACTGCTGCCTAGAGATTAGTGGGACACTGACTGAAACTCACACAATCCACCTACTCTGCACTGACTATCAACTGTTACTGTAGCGCACAGCGGTATGCTAAGGACAACATTTAAATGTGTAGGACCTCTCCGGGAACCTTTTAATGAGAGACACTTGCATGTCAGTCATTCGATGTGCTGAGTGGCCACGGGGTTTCAGGTGAGCTACCTGAGGAGGTGTACTGCTGCTCCCAGAGGACTTCCTCTGTGGTGTCATCCTGGCAGACCGACTCATGTACCACTAAGGTGATCTCCTGAGGCTCGTATGGCTCGTCTACAGTACTCTGCTACCCAAAGCGCTACTCTTAGAATGTAATTACAACAAATTAACATTAGTTCCTCCTCAGTCAGCACACCACAGGAGTCTCACATAATTACCATCAATATTAGCATACAAAGACTCTCACGCAGGGATGTAGCCTTTGATCCTCTCTCACATAACCATATGTTCACTTTGGATTGTACATATTTTAAAATGACTTTTGCTCCCTCATCACTTAAGCGCCTTTTTTATCTCTGTATGTTTGAGTGGCAGGCCTGGCAGAACATCTGTGCCTCAGTGGACGACTTAAACTTAACTTTGAGACCAGGAGGATAAAATACACAGTTGATTGGCAGCAGAATCCAAACTCACTCTCAGACAGTAAAGTATTATATCCTCTTTTAAATAGAAGAGAAATCAGCTGCAATTCTTTGCTGTGTTGACCCAGAAAAACATTTCTTCTCCATGTGTCATGTCTCACTTCTTACTGTGCAGGTTTCAATAGACTGAATACATCAACAAATATATGATGCAGCATATGATTTAGACAGCTGTTGTAATCTGTCTGTGTAATTTCATTGCAGGGAATGTTTTGCAAATGAAGAGTCTTGTGCAAGTTGAGTAGACAGCAGCAGTGTCTCTGTTGGTCTACAGCTTCTCTTACCCCACCCCCGGCGCGCCTTGGTTCTTCACTTGGATTTCTTTGTGAACTTGTTTCAGCTCTGTTTGTTATGGAGCATGACGTGCAAATGAAATAACCATTTGCTCCCAGTTACAGCAGCCATTAGGCAACAAGTACAAACAAGCCCTTGTACGGTTAGATGGCGCATGCCATTGGGTAATCTTTATTTAATGAAACAGCGCAGCTTTTAGGAAATAAATGCAATTACTTTCTTTAGATAAAAGAATCAATGCTACTTTTATATCTGTCCAAGTGCCACAAGTGGAGACTCAAGGAAATTGCTGCATGAAGCCAAAAAATAGCCTCGTGTGTAAACCATGGATGTTTTGTGGGTTTTTGTAGATATTGTTAGACAGCATTTTCACTCTTTTCATCTAACTCTTGACAAGAAAGCAAATAAGTACATTTCCAAAATTATTAAACTAATTTTTTAAGCCTGAAAACATGAGAGATTTGTGTTCATATTCCTCCTTTCCTTTACAAATAGTTTTTAAATAACATGAGTGGGGCATTGAGTGCACAGAAGAATCACAGCCTTCTGACCACTTTCCCTCTCTGAAGACACTGTGTTATCACACCAATCAGTTAAGTGACAGTCTATCTTATCACTAAGCCTCTCTTTCTCACTCCCTCCCTCACACTCTCTCTTTCTCTCCCCCACTGTATAAAAGAACACCTCTGCTGTACCTTCTGCTGGTTTAGAAATGAAACATATTTGAGAATTTGACAGTCTGCTGTTGGGGAATTAGGTGACTGCCAACGGCTTGATGTAGTCCAATGAGAAGGTTTCAGTCCGTCACAAACGATCAACTAAATTACAACATCAGTGTGGCTATTTAAAGAAACGTGTGTGCATGCGCTTTGTGGGGAGAACGAGTGGGAAAAATAACAGGCTGAAAGAGAAAGTCAGAGGCAAGATCGGAAAATGTGCAACTTAGTGTGTGCATGTGCATGACACTATTTATTTATAGAAAGCCCCTTGGGAGCGGAGTGCCATTACTGTGCTAAGGTAGAAAATCTGGTGGGGCTGTGCTGCATGTCACACTGAGGTGGCTTCATCACTCCTCGCAGGCTGTGCCTCATTAGGATGAGCAACACCCTGGATAATATTAACAACCGCCTCTCTTCTGCATTGTCCTTCCAAATGTCTTTGTGTAAACATCAAAAAACCAGCACAACTCCTCTGTGGATAGTGGTTGTCGAAAATACCTCAATGTCACTGTTCTCTGTGGAAAATGCATGTCGGTTTTATTCGATTTCATACAAAATTCATGGAATAGTAAAGACAAAAAACACACACGAGTAGATTTTTCATGCTGTCTGTCATTATTGATTGTCTGTCTTTGAATGGGTTATTCTGTTCCATAAGAATTAAAGAGAGTAGGAGGAGGCATTGATCCAGAAAATCGAACCGAACTCCCCAAGACAGTTTCTCTTCTTAGTAGAGTACTTCTGGTTAAAGACTGGCTGATTCCTAATGCAACAACTGCTCCTTTTAAGTCCTCACAGAGTAAGCAGAGGGGTGAGGAGAGCAGCAAACACACCAGCAAACAAAGCAAAGCAAAGACATAATCTCCCCCGTTGTGGCTTAATCTGCGACAATCATTAGAGGTGGGATCGCTGGGAAAACCTCTCACCTCCCTCCCACTCAAACCAACCTGACCCAAGGAGCTGCATTATCTCTGTAAACCGCACTGAGACTTGCCTTCAGAAAGCAAAGCATCACAAGGTCCATGTGAGGGCTGCAGAGGATAAAATGTGTGCTAGATTTTCAAAATTCCAATCATACAACCGGATCTGAAGCTTGAGTGGACGCAGCTCACTCGGCGTTGTAAAATGAGAACTGCAGATGGCAGGATTTAAACATGGCTCTGGTGTTTGCTTTTCATTCTGACTCTATTTGCTAAAGATCAGAAGCTATTGAGTGTCTGGAGAACAATGGGTGTCTCAGTCACATAACATGTGCCACTTCAGTTTTCCTTTTCTTCATGATCAGCCACAACATGATGACCACTGACAGGTGAAGTGAATAACATTGATCATATTGGTACTATGTGGTGTTCTGATGGAAAAACCTTGAATTTTAACATCCGTATTGATGAGACTTAGACACCCAAATAAAAACTGTCCCAGAACAAGCACACTCCCTCATGCAAATGGAAATCTCAAATGTCACTGGACTACCCCCACAGGAAAATGCACCCCACCACATGGAAAAAACATCAAACCATTAGGTTGAGGAACATGACAACGGCCCAACATGTTGACTTGACCTCCAAACTTCCTACACCCCATTGTGATCAAGCATCAACAGGATGCAGTGAAACAAGTTTGATTGACAGAGGCCCCACTGCACAAGCCAGAGTACCAAAAGGATCCACTGTCAACGTCCTGGTTCCAGACCCCATAGGACACCCTGAGAGGTCATCTTGTCCATTCCCAATGGTTCAGAGCATTTTTGACCACATAAGGGGGACCAACACAATATTAGGCAGATGGTCATAATGTTCTGCCTGATGAGTGTATATCTTTTCACCTGGAAACAGCATTTGTAATGCAGATTGGAAATTTTTTTAAAAAGTCTGCTCGGTTTACTGTACTTTTATGTCACGAGCGCAGATGAAAGCGATGCAAGGCGATATGCTCACCACTTCTGCAACCTGATGCTTTCTCTAATGCAGCCTGTCTACCGTGGCAGAGGTGATGCCCCACAGTGAGAGAATGGAAGTGATCTTGAGTTAATTGAACCCTGTTGTTGACTGTTCGTCCATGGAGCTTTCAGGTGTTGGGTTCTGTATCAAGTTCAAGTAATTACTGTTCCTCAGTCTGGAAGCTGCTGTGAGCAGCAGAGCACACGTGGATTTACTCCTGCCTTCAGAGAAGAGGCACTTTAAAAACCACAGCTGCGATTTAATCCAAGGAAGAGTTTATATTTTGCTGTCTCACAGGTTTAAACTTGTAAAAAAGACTTGTTAAAATGTGGCCCAGATATTTCGCCGCCAACAACACTTTCTTTTTCACTTTTCTTTTCACAAGGCTTAAATATCTTAAACATCTCGACATGACGGAGGGGACGCACAACAATAAGCTAATGGACCTAGCAAGAAGAAGCTGATTTGAATATGTGTACTGAACCTTATCTACCCCCGTGTATCATGTGACCCGCCCCATCTCAAATAGGAAGCCTGCAGGAGACAACCATTACTCAAAAGATGCACTCTGCTCATTAGCAAACCATTACAGTGGCAGAGTAATTACAATGCATTTTGTTGTCTTCTCTTCCCCAGAGAATAAACCACCCTCAGCCATTAAGAAGCAGCTTTTTGTTCAAAGAATCAAAAGCCAGTTGAGAGATTCAGTGGAAGAAAGCAGCTCTGCTCTTGAAAGGAAACTGCTTTAGGATAACTTGCATGACAAACTATCACTGAAATATTTCCCGCCACACTCAGCTACCACTTCAACCGCCTTCGATCAGCTCAAATATTCAGAGGATGTCATGGCTGAGAAGCAAAGATCAGCGGCGCACAATGTTTAACTAAATCAGTTAAGCCTTTGTACACCAGCCAAACAAAAGGCTAAAGCTGTGAGCTCCTTTATCCACACTGTCATTTCATTGTGTTTCTTTACTATTTGCTTGACAACTTGTTAAGTGACCCAGGATGAGGTGTGCATGATGGAGGCAGTTGGTTAAAAATGCACGAGCCGTCCTTTTGTTCAGCTGTCACCAACCGATGACGAGTGAAGTAAAGCCCATGTAGCACTTCAGAAGAGTGACGTCAGGGACAGTCATGCAAAGGAGAACCTCTGAAGACTCAGAGATCGAACGTATAGATTGAAGCTCCATGGAAAATACATCTGCTCTCAGGAAGTCTATTGAACTGACAACAGAATTTCACTGCAATAGTCAGTCTCGCCTGTCATTTCTGTATGGGTGACTGGAAATTGACCTTTTCAATCTCAGTCTGCCAAGCGAGCAATAAAAAACCTTGCTTAGGAAGAGGCACGCAAAGGCTTTGGGTTCGGATGTCTCAACTCTCCAGAAAGTTCTGTTTTACTCTGTGGATGACCACTACCAGCCCCACACCACTCTACTTCTGCTTGAGTGATGCTCTCTAGCTGACAAGTCTGTCTGAATAATGAATGAAGTTCTGCTGCAAAGTAGTCGTGCCTCCGTCCCCTTGCTGTTGACCTCTCACCTTTTAAATGTCAGCCTTGGTGAAGACCTCTGCAGCCGCAACCGCAACCACTGTATGAAGAATATATGGGAAGTCAGATAAGGCATTGTACTGAAAATAAAGCACGGAGGTTTTTGTAGGTCTGTCAAACAGAGATACCATGTAGTGGGCATGTGTGTGTGTATGTACGTGAAGCACACTGTGGTGGCCCAGCTGGCTTGTGTGATAAGCTAATGTAGCGTACGAGATCACCTCTCTGTGGAAACCAGCTATGAAAGGTTTTGGAAGGCTACCTTTTCCTGAAAGCATGTACGGCAAATTGTAATAGCAAGAAAGGAGTCATCCTAAGGCTGTTAAAATGGATCGATATGTTCGGTATCTGTCATTCTACCTGCACACATCACAGTGCCAGTATCTGACTAATTCACAAATGTCAAATCTAAAATACTCCACTGCCATTTAACACCAAGAGCTGAGACTAACTAAATTATTAAAAATCCAAAATAATACCAAATTTATCTTCACAATTACACTAATGGGCTCCTGAGGCACAACTTTAACCCTGCATAATTAATTTTTTTTTTTTAATTTTTAATTTTTTTTTGCAAATTAAAGTGAAATAAATGCTTTTCAGCCAACATTGCACACAAACAGCCACACACCCAGCAGTCAGATAAGAAGTCATGTTTCTTTCCATCTGATGAATTTCGGCTCAATGTTCGCTCTCCATCGGCTCTTGAGGGAAATATCTGTCTCTTTAGCCGCTAAATGCATTAGGCTCGTGAGCTATTTGCCGAGTGTTTGTTCGTCAGTGGGTTTTAAAGAGCTTCTCCACTTAAAAACGGCTGACTGTTGCTGCTAGCGCCCAATGCTAATGAGAGTGCTGAGAGTCAACTATTAGCAGTTATTAACCTCTCACATAATCATCTGATGCACTGTTACCATAAGGATACTGATGAGAGCGGCGTTAAGAGTACGACACTGAGAGTGTGACGCTGACTTTTAATGAAAGAGAGCTTCCACTTGAACACATTAACATTTTACCACAAAAAAACTTCGTGCCACCTCCAGTTTTGGTGTTTTCTCTGTGCGATAACCTCAATAGGAAACCCACCCATGTTCGTCACCATCCTGTAATCTTATACAACCCTTTCCTCATCCACGCCGGTCTAATTGAAGATGTTTAAATATACAAGAAACATTTATTTTCAAGCAAAATGTTATTTTTTATAAGTCCGCGGTTTTTTAAAATCTATCTGCTGTGTGCTAAATCTGTGATCCAATGTGCAGCCACACAGGGGAAATAAAGAATGTACAGCCAGCCTGTGCGTTAGGTCATTTGTGTTGTCACGTAATTAGTCAAACATGAAAGAGGTCCAGAAGGAGAAGACAGTTGCTGGCAGGCAAATTGAGCAGTGTGTCCATACTGGTAACAAAGCACCTCCATCAATGAGGGAAGTCATTTATATTTATAGACCAGCAGGACCTGAATCCTGCCCTTTGAAACAATCTTCACTGGTAATTTCTGAGGAAACGGAAGAGACGTGCGTGGGTTAAACTTCACTACCCATACATGAACCGTATATTTCTTGAAGCTCCTGACTGGAAGCATTTTTCAGAAGGAGCTTTAGCTGAACTTTATTTCCAAAGCGAGGTGGAAATTCTGGTTGCAACATAAGTCTTTGAAGTCTCTGATAAATCATTTAGGCTTAGCAGATAAGATGCATAACGGAAGACACTCTGACCACAGCAACAACTTAATCCTCATCCCTGCAGCTCGCAGAGGGGGCCAGATCTCTTCTATAGATTAGCAGTCATTCTGAAGGGACACTTCCGAAACTGAATTCCCATTTCATGTGTTTCCGCACGCTGATCAAACAACATCAAAGGCATGTTTTAGATCAATAATGCTAATGTCTCTCTCAGTTTAGAGCACAGCTTCATTAGGGTCTGTGCGCTTGCCGCTGCGTAAGGGGGATTTCATTCGAGCGAAGACCAAAAAATGAAGATGAAGGTAAAGAAAAAGGACGTTAGCACTTTGTTCTTCCAAAAAAAGTAGGTTAACTTTTTACCTTTGTGGCTAAAACTAGTGTCAACAAATATCATTATCTAGTCTATGCAGATTAAAGCTAGAAGTTGGAGCTGAAAATGAATTTTCCATGAGCATTATAACAAAGTTTTATGTCCATTTAGGTGAATAAAACAAGCATATTTTTAGAATTCTTTGTATCTTTAATTAGAATTTGTCCAATAATGAGTGCTTACATGCTGATTAGGTAACTTGGGTTTGAATAATGAGATGAGGCAATACAACAGAGGGAAACAAAAACAGGCAGAGAGGACGATAAGAGAGCAAGGATGAGAAACAGAAACAGAGGGTCTCGATTTTTCTCTGTCAATCTGCCAAACGGTCCTTGTGACTCTGTGTTAGCCCACTTGGCGATATATGGTGCTGCAATCAGTCTAGCAGCTGGGAACTGTGTGCCACTGATTTATGGCCATTCAAAGCTCACCTAAGCACAACGGAAGAGTTGCTGTCACCCAGCAACAACCCTGGAAAACAACTCATAAAATGCACCTTGTTGGATAGACCCAAGCACACACAGAGGCAGTCAGAGAAAGGTAGGGAGAGACAAACAGAGACAGAGGAAACTCTCTGCTCCATTACTCAGAGCCACGGCTGAAAATAACAACAGAGACCATAAAATCAGAGCGAACGTTTTGCCATATCTCCTCTGATTCCGCTGCACTCTCTGTGACACGCCGCTGGAGGTAACACGACTGACTGCACGTCCTTATGCAGAGCTATCAGGAGGCAGTGGTCCTTGGCAAGTTGCACATCTCAGACCCTCTCAAATGGCCGGTCAGGGTGTGTCCTCACTCAGCCCAGCTTGCCTTACATCTTAATGTCTTTGCCATTGATTTCCTCCCCATTCTTGCAAAATGTCATCTGCCAGGCCATTCGGGATAAACAGGCTGCAGGTAACAGAGCACAGTGGATCACTCCACCCTGACGCCGCACGGAGCTAAGGCCAGGGAACAAACAGTGATCTCAGACTTCAAGAAAGCAAAGTGCTTACAGTGAAGTCAATCGGGCATATCTGATGCGTGCGGTAAGAAGTGCAGTTAACTGCCTCTGGTCATGGCTGTCTCAAGCTCACTGAGAAGAGAAGTTTCATGCAATTAGTTCAAATAGCCTCTGCCAAGGCAAAAGGAATAAGTGTCAGCTTTTATAGCTCAGTATCCTGTTCTGGTCCAAAGCTCCGGTGGGTACAGACAGCATTGCTTTTAGGAGGCAGGAATTTATCAAATATCAAAAGAAATCTGTTTAGTGAAGACTTTATGAGTCAACAGGGCGGCATGGTGGGGCAGCGGTCTGGACTGTTGCCTTAAAGCACTTAAGTTGTAGGTTTGAGCCTGCTTGTCAGCTGGGACCCTGCGGGGAGTTTGCGTGTTTTCCCTGTGCAGTTGGTCAACCTAAACTGGCTGTAGGGTTGAGTGTGAGCATGCACGATCGTCTGTCTCTTTCTGTTAGTCCTGCAATGAGCCAGCGACCTTTCAGGGTTAAACTGCCTCTCGCCCATGTGTCCACTAGGATTGGACCCCCCAGTGGGTCCAGCTAATGGATGGTTGTATGAGTCAATGCTATTGCTTTATCTCCGAAACTTAACAGGACCTCAACAATCAGAACTTGCTCCTATTCAGTTTGCAAGTAATCATTACAGTCAATCAATTTACCATTAAGCTGTGATTTAAAACATATTGTCTGCTGTGTAGTCATAATCTACAGCATGTCTGGGCTCAACAAAAACAAATCAAGACTACAGTTTGCATCGATCTTTTGAGTTTTGACAACTTGTGCAAATTATATTGAGTTTGGGGGATTAGTTTTTCATTTACAATCAATGGTATTTTTAATTAGCGGTCATTTGGCATTTGGAAACATAAACACAAGTCATAAAAACCAAGTTGTTCCAAGGAGTATTTCTACGTCATTATTAAATGAATTTTAACTGTTATGTACTTAATTACCATAATTATCAAGACAAAAAAAGTAAATTGCTCCACTGTGAAGGTTTTTTTTGGGGTGTGTGTGTGTGTGTGTCGGGGGGTGGGGACAAAGTGAGGAAAATTTTAGTTATCAAGCCAATTTCATGAAGTTACCTCAACTTAAATTTAGTTTTTAATCAACTAATGCAGAAATTTGAGTTTAAATTACACATGGTATTAAGCTGATGTCATCTAAACAAATCAAAATAATGTTTGCAACCTGTAAATTAGAATTTTTATCTCACAGCCATGCAATTTATTAAGTTGCTTGAAAGACTTTGCAATATGAATTTGTGGCACGTTAAAGTGTGTTTTCAGTATCTTACAACAGTTCTGTTGTGTAAAGGTTGAAACAAAATTAAGGTACTGAAAGCGTCCAAATCTAATTCAAACTTATTAGTACAGACCCAAGTGAAATGGAAATCTAATTTAATCTTCATTACTGCCTTTATTATGTGAGATTAGTGAGGTGAGCCATAAGATATACTTACTGTATGTCTCAAGATATTTTTAGTATGACGGCATAACTCATAATAAACTGACTGAATAGAGTTCAGAGCAACATCCTAATGCCAAACCTCTGGGAATGTGATTTATGGGCCGACATCATCCCTCTGAGACTGATCTGCTCCTCTGGGAGAACTGAGCAACAGATGCATGCTGGGACATGCTGTATTACATAGGCTGGTTTCATTCACATCTACTCACCCTTTCATAGCACTGAGCCGCTCTACTGTAAGAATGATGACATCAGCATTCAGTGCACACTGTTCAACAGGAGCTTATCTTTTATTGATGAAATGATTACCTGCAAATTTTCCCCTTGTTTGGGGTTAGAGCCATGGTAACAGTGAGTGTGGGTGCAAAACTACTCAATAACACTCCAGAGCAGGAAGACAGATGATCAAGTCGTGCATGCGTTGTGTCCTTCACTGCTGCTTTTATATGAAAAATGAATTGTCTGAGAGAAATAAGGCTGGTGTCTGTATGTATTCTGGAAGAGAGTGTATCTCCAAAAGGCCCAGGATGAAGACATCTGGAGCTATAGATATTCTGGATCACACCTTCTCTCTCTGGCATTAAGTCAAGCGTTATTAATGTGCAATAAAAATTTTATCAGCACTGAAAAATAAATGAGGCAGAATATGTGTTTGGGAACTGGCAATTTCACTGATGCAACTCTTCAATTAGGCTTTGGAAACAAGACTGCATTTAATGGCTGCCATTTAACCTCAGTTTGACGTTTTTACTGTTCTCTGTCTTTATGGAAAACTAAACCGTGAGGAAATCACCGTATTTGTCAAGCAACCTCCACCTCCCTCCCCCCTCTTTCAGTCAGAAGTTTCTGTGCCTGTAACTGTACAAACTGTACAAACTGTACAGCTCTAATGTGTTTAGCTGAGGATAAGAGCTTGCATGCTAGTAGGACCACTGGAGAAGAACATAAATTGCGCTCCTATTTCTGACTCGAGTGGATTGTGTAAATAGATTCAAGCTGAATGGCACAGAACTGGTATGGGTCAATGCTACAATCTACAGTAATAAAAGCAAAGATCCTAAAGGTGCTTCATGAGGTGGAAATTGTGCCCATTAACATGTTTTTGAAACTGATGTATAATAGTTTTCCAAAATATTGCACAAATGCAAAATGAGGCAGATTGTTCATTAATGATTGCGCCATGGACCATGTCTTTAGCCTATTATGAATCTGCAATGTAAACAGTGTTACATAAGAAAACTATTAATATTCGGTCATGCTCCTGATCTTTATTCCATAATTCCCAGTCACCGGAGCTCAGCAAGCTGCGGCAGAGCTGAGTAAATATCCGGATTCAAACATATATTTGCTCATGTAGTCTCTCTGCAATCAAGTTAATTTTTAAAAGAGACCTCAGAGGATAATCAAACACGGATTACAGCTAGTAATTAAAAAAACTGAAATCATCTAAAAGGATATAATATCATATAATAATCTACTTAGTAATCCAGTGTAATTAGTTTCCATTCACAAGGTACATAATACTGTAAAGTGGCCGCTCTGTGTCCACTAACCACAGATGCAATAAAATGCAATAAACTGTGCAATATGGTGCAAGAGTCAAGGCTAGTTAGTTAGTTAGTCATTTAGTCATCTTCAAGTGACATAATATGCAAGTACAGCTAATTTGCATCAAATCAAAAGCAAACTGTGCAATGCTTTTCTTAATTTTCAAAACCACAGCTACTCTAGATCATTCTCTCTTTTTTTGCTTTATATATATATTTGTATTTAAAACGGGAGTTGACCTCTCACATTCCTAGGTCTTTATCATTTAGGCTAAGACAAACCCTGTTAAGTGTTTTCATGGCAACAACAGAAACATAAGTAAACGTTAGTCTAATTAACATTTAAAAACAATGAATTAATTAGAAATGCATAAAGAATACCAAGAGCAGTTTATTATCTGCTAAAATACTGCTGGTGTGTGAGATGGTGTCAGGGGCAAAAAAGAAGCCTGCGATGTTATTAATAACTTAAATATCCGACAATAACAGAGGACTATGAGCTTTTTCATTTTAAAGGGTTGATTTAATACCAGCAGCAGCAGCAGCAGCAATAATCAGTAATAAAGATGAGATACCCAATCGTAAACAATCCAATTTATTACATTAAAGTAAAGGGCATATTAAAAGCTTGTTTAAAGAGAGTTTAAAATGACTTTAATAGTGCAGCAGCTGATTTTATGGCCTGATAATATGGAAAAATTTAATTGGGTGGGTATGGTCTTTATTCAGGGCTTCTGTATCAGATTGGATTATATTCAACTAAGTGTGTGGAATAAACAGGCAACTCATATCCTTGATCACCTGTAAAACCCAAGTCAAACTCCTTCAGCTGGTATCATAAGCCTAAAGCATGTTGGCAAAAACACATAAAAGTGTGACCTTAAGCTCCAGTCATTTTCTTGGAGTGATTTCATAGATGCTTATGTGGAAGCTACATTGCCAACACAGTGTGGCATGACCAATGATGTAAAAGTCAACTTTTGCTTGCTTGTTAATGGAACATGCTTGTTCCTACAGCATGAAGACAGAACAGAGAAGGTGTGTCGTGATGAAGCATGTCTTAAAGCCATGTGATTGAATAATTATGAAATATAATTAAGGGCTTCAGTAACTCAAGGTCAGAGAGGGAGCAGGTTCTCTGAATAGACGAGCGGCATAAATTATGCAGGAGCCCCCAGCTCAAGGAGGTGTTTGAAATTTCTCTGAGTAATGATTTGACCAGGGTATCTATTGTTTCTGGAATAGTAGGCATGCTATTCCACGGAGGAGGTCTCCCAAAGTCTTCCTAATATATTCCAGTCATCTGTGACTGTGACACATGGAGAAGTTCATATTTATGCTCTTTCTGGTAACTGAAGTGACTAAACGGGCTATAATTCTTAATGGCGCACGATCCCCAAACAGTTGCTCTGGTTAAACACAATTAACATTTTAAGTGAATATTGAACCAGTCACATCTTTGGCGAGTTGGTTCGCTTTAAAATTGCTGTTAACATGACAACATTCATCGATCCAAGTGAGGTGAAGTTCTCTTGTTCCTGGACTGTGAGCTATGAGACTGTTAATGAGCTGGATGATTGAATACTGGACTGGAAATGAGGCAGGGGCAGCTAATGAAGCCAAGAGGGGCGACTGAGGAGAGGAGGGACTACGGAAAGGTCTAAAAATACATGTTTGTGCTCAGGAAGGTTTTTTTTTTTTTAAAGATGGATTAAACTCTAACAGTAAGTGATGACACTCTGCATCCTCTTTGTTGCTTTTGCAAAACAAACATTCAATAATTACCCCAAGGGACTCGCCTGCTGACACTACTGCCTCGGCAAGTATTTGAAACCTATTAAAGGAGACAATGAAGGCTGTCATGTTTTCATCTGGAAGAGCACCAAGAAAAATGGACCTTAATTGACTCGCCATTTTCCTCACCTAGTTGATTTTAGATCATATTGATTAAGGAGGACTGGCGGAATTAGTTTGCAAAGTCGCACTATTCAGTACAGGCTGATGAATAAGCAGAACTTCTGCAGACAGTTTTTGAAGTTCACCTCTGAGTTACAACAACATCCTCCTCTCAATCCATCGCTCATTCTTCCTCCCTTCTGTACTCCAGCTGCAGGAAGTGACAGATTAAAAGCACTGGTTCAGGTTAAAAGAAAGTCAGACATCAGATCAAGGCGCCCTCACTGAAAGATTTCTGCTAGCCTCTGGTTGTTAAACTGGATTTCTCATCATGCTCTCTCTCTCTCTCTCTCTCTCTCTCTCTCTCTCTGGGTTGTTGTTGTTGTTTTTGTCTCCAACATTTTTCTAAATATAAACCCCACTCATCAGGATCCAAAAATGGAGAGATCATTATTTTAAAACTTTAGAAACAGAGGCCTGCTGGCTGTGTGCCAACCATCTCTCAGGTTACCTTCACTCCCTCTGGCCCCTGCAGGAAATGTGGCACCAGTGCAACAATAAGGAGCTTGGATTTTTACCTTAGCAGCAAATGAAGAGCTGGGCTTCTCCAAGAGGTCCCAGAGTTTCTTCCTCTTCTCGGAACAACACGTGGTAGTAAACTCCTCTCCTTCCCTCTCCCTCATGTTCTCTGCCTCTCTCTTGAGCTCCTCGTTCATCTGCTCCTTCTTCTGGTGGTACCTGGCCTGGCAGCAGGACTCCAGGTAGATCTCGTCGATGCCCCAGAAGTCCAGCTCTTGGCTGAATGAGAGGGCGCACATCTCCTCCATCATGTGCAGCTTCCCGGTGCGGTAGAAGTTGAGGATGGAGGTGAAGGCTCCGGGGTGTCGGTCGAAGAAGTACTCGTTGTTGTCCAGGCTGTAGTCGTCGCATATCTCCATGATGGAGTCGTGGGTGTTGCAGTCCCTCAGCTTGCCCAGCCGGGTGCGGGGCAGCCGGTCCAGCGTCCTCCACAGGACCTCGTGGAGGAGCCCGCCGACGTTGAGCCTCACTCGGCGGGAGTGCGTCTTGCTCCGGATAATGTCCATGGTATCCGGCGGCAGCGTGGTGGCCAACCGAGAGCCGGCTTTGATCATCTTCTCTCAAGTCACTCGGTCACTTGAAGATGCAGGCTGGTAGATTAAGAAGACATGGTCCTGGGGGTGACCGCATCAGGGCCCCTCTTCCTCTCTTGTGCCTAAAACATACAAAAACATAAACGGATTGATTGGGGCGCAGCTGAACGGGCTTCTCCCGGTGTCCTACAGCAGCAATGTCAGGTGGTTTATCCACTCATCAGAGCACCGAATAGATATTTTAATCAGCTTTCAGAGGCACAGCCGCTTTTCTTGCTGACACCGGGTGGAGGTGAGGGGGGGTTGGAGCACCGGGGGCGAGGAGAAACTCCACCGGGGGAGCCGCTGTCCGGTGCTGAAACGCCCGACTGTCGCCCTGAGGACCGGCGGACTGTCGCTGTCCGCGAAGTCCGGTGCTGAAAGCGCCTCGGCCGGGGTGGGACAGCGATCAACCCCCCCGATTTCAAAGGCAGAGAGGGTTGTGTCAATGTGTTCTCCAGAGCGGGACTAAGCTGCACTAATACTGACACCGATTATCAACTTTGATTAACACCGTATCATTATCCCCCTTGGAGACTGTCCTCACAAGTTGATGGCTGTGTCACAGCGTTTATGCACGTTTACATGATTCATTTTTCACAACTGTGGCGATATGCAAAGTTCATTTTTTGTGGAGCCATGCAAGAGAGATGCTTTCTGTTTGTCATTTGTAAATATTTTAATGAAGGCCAGATTCTCCAAACGCGCACAGGACATCACATCTCCAACTAATGCTTAGAATAATGCAACCTGGAGCCTAAAACCCAAAAGATTCAAACACAGTCAAGAAATAAATCGGATACATACGTGTCTTCCTTATATCCCGATTCGCCACATGGACCCACATCAGCAACATTTCAAGAGTAAACGCGTTCAAACTTGTCCAGGTCTCCGGCGCTCTGCTGGGAGCGGATGGAGGCATCATGAGCGGCGCACCGACATGGTGAAGAGCAGAACTGGGCTGCACAGACACCAAACGCGTCCAGTCCGCCCTGTGCGCCACTTCCTCAAGCGGATCAACAAGTAGACTACAGAGAGTAGCCGGGAATACACTCGGTGTGTCTCCTCTACCTGCTCGCAGTGTGTGTGTGTCTCTGTGTGTGTGTGTGCTGGCTGGCCGGCGCCTCTGACTGTGAACGGGATCCTGCAGGGGCTGATTTCACTCAGGCTCCTCCAGCGGCGCAGCCTGTGTGAAGTTAACCCTCAGAGAGCCGGAGCTCAGTGCAGCTGCACCGCCTTTCTACTTTGTGCAGGAGTGGTGAAGCCCAGAAAACAGTGGTATAAGAAGTCAGATTCTGTGCCAGAAGTGGAGAAAAGATTGCAAAGTTGCATAAGGACTAACCTGTGGTGATCTTTGTACTTAACTGCACATCAAAAACAAGCACACCACATCTCAGCTGGATTTTTTGGTTCGAAAAAACATTCTGAGAAGGTTCTGCAGAGTTCTAATGATGCAAGTTGTTTTGTTCCTAGAATGTTCTTCTTAAAGGCAGGATAATGTTCTCCAAAGACCATTATACTGCAAACATTCCTTAAATATTCCACTGAGGTTCTCCCTCCTTTATCATCATGTCATTGTGGGTTTTATAGAGAAGCATTCTATAAAGTCAGATCTGAGAATACTACAAAATGTGTTAATATATTAAATTACAGGAACATTTTATAAGAAATATGTCTGTCATGCGAAGCTTCTATAACACCCTGATAATATTTTGGAATGTTAGTTTTGTCTTTTGTTGTCATCTAACATAATCTGTCAACCAGCATCCTTAAAACATTCTCTAAATGTTGCAGTCATGTCTTCTTCTAAAAATGTTTAAAATGCCCTTTATTAGAACTTTTGGTCATAGTAAAGTCTGAGGTATGGGAATGTTTCCTGCTAGCTGGGATTTCCCTCAAGGAACGGGAGATAAATGCACAGCCAAATGGCACACTTGCAGTAAATCCCCCCGGGAATAGTTCGGTGATCCCCGATTGCTTTTCTAAATGTTAAAACACAAAATCTGATTGAAGAGAATTGTGCTCAACAGTATAACTTAGTTCTGACACAGACAACAATGCTGGCTTGGTTTCATGAAACAGTCAGATTTAGTGGATAAGAGACTCATTAATCCACACAAAAAGACTGAACACTTACAAGACACAATTTGAGATCTAAATCTGCTGGGGGCTTGCCAGATCTGATTTAATCCATGATTTCGTCCAAATTTTGATACCTATCTGCACCTTTTTAAGTGAGCATGTTCTGTATCGCTAATTCAAAACCTGTTCAGCAAACCCCTTATAATCTGTGATCTGTGACAAATCCTCTGTGTGATCAGCTGCTTTGCAAAGGATATATATAAATCTGAACTTTCCACTCTGATTCACTCTGCAAACAGCAGGCATGTGTCAGTGTGATGGATGTGTGAGCGACTCTGTTTACAGTACAGACAGTACCCTCATTACACTCGTGTTCCATATTTGAAATAAAGGACAGTAAAATTTTTCAACAAATCATGAGCACTTGCTAAATTTCAGTGTTTCAGTTTGACCCACAGAACAATAACGTTGATTGCAGCATAAAGCATGTGACTAATGGAGTGAAAACTCTGAAAAAGTTTGACAACACAAGGTTTTACACAAAGTATAATTTACGTTTATTGATAAATAGAAAAATAATTATATATGTATTACATAAATATAAAATACAAAAGTACAAATGGCATATTAACAGTATAAACAAAGTTCTTGTGTTGAAATGCATGAAATCCTGTGGTTTTTGTTTGTTCCCCCTAGTGCGTATTTCTAGGTTTATATCGGATGAGCAAATCTCCCTCAGGTTGTAGCATCCCAAATCCATAACGGCTGGCATTTATCTCTGGCATCTGAGCATTTGGGTCACACAGCTCCAAATCGTAGTTAGTCAACACCATGTAAACAAACCTGAAGAGTAAACACGGATGAAACACAGAATTAGGACACTCAAGCAAGAAATTTAAAGTGCCAAACTCCACCGGGTAGCCTTCTGACGTCCAACTCTAAAGTCATCTGTCGAAATAAATTTAGGACACTCACTGTCTGATGGTATTGATGGCAAACTGCTTTCCCACACAGCCATTGGTCCCTGCGCCCCATGGCATGGTGTAGTATTTCAGCCGCCTCCCTGCTTTATAAAAATCCCTCTTCACTGATCCGTCCTCATTCAAGAAGCGATCGTACTTGTATTTCTGGAAATGAAACACAATTTTTGCATAGCAGGTGTTAGATGCAAGCAAATGAGAAAAAAATCCCTCAATCATAAAAATGGAAAGCCTGCTTGTTTGTGCAGTAACTGGGGGACAGATTTTATTTTAAAACAGCCTTGCAATGTCCTTCCCACACCTATTTGCTCTGTTTCTGTTCCCGTGCTCTGCTAATCCCTCAGTGGCCCACAGATCTGGATTTCACCTCTCGCTGGGTAGTACAGGGTCAGCTTTGGGCACGCATTGATTCCATCTTACATAAACAACTACACATGCTAATTACACTTAAGTCTGCCTCCACCAAGTCCCTAAGACAATTATTACTATTCCTGTTGGCAGGAGAGGGAGGTTTTGATAGAGCGGAGAGTTTGGAAAAGGGAGAGCAGTTTGCTTTAACAAGACTGGACAACAAACCTGTGGCTCGTGGTAAATCTCAGGGTCCATTTGTGGGCTGATGAAGGGGAATAAACACACCCTGTCTCCTTTTCTTAGCCTGTACTCCTGGCCATCAGCCATGTGGAGAGTCTTTTCCTGCACCACCTCTCTGGTGATGAAGGGGGCAGCGGTGAGTCTCAGTGTCTCCTCCAAGGCACTATCTGAGAGGGGCAGGAAGAAATGGAGGTTGAAAAAGAGCAGAAGCATTTCTGTTTACAAATATTTTTTGCAGTATTTCCCTACTTTTAGGGTTTTTTTGCAAGTAATCTGGTGGATTTATCTCAGTTTGCAATTTGGATTTATATTGTATGCATATATACCTTCTAATTTCTTGATTTATGCACTATATATGTACATGATGTCTGTTATGCCAGGTTTCATTCTATAGACAGTGTACGTTATATGATGCAGAAAAGCCAGACCCAGACTTTTATTTGTCTGTAACCAATAAAGGCTCCTCTGTTTACACAGTCTGGGATAAAGCCCTTACCAAACGCTGGTGTGTTCATGGGTCTGTCCATGAGAGGAGTCTCTGAGGCTTCCATCTGTGAGATCTGGCCTAATTCCCTCTTTACCGCCATCAGAGCTTCAGGATTTGTCAACAAGTAGCCCAACAGCCAAAATGCAGCAGGACCAACATTACCCTGGAAACAAACAAAGACTCGCATGAGGATGGTGATAAGGTCTCTCGCTCTGGCGTTGCATAGAGACAGCACAGGTGGCTATTTGGTAACAGCAAATAAAAACATCACATGACATCCACAGCACTTGTATCCACCTTCTGTTAGAGTCATAACGAGGCACAGTTTTCAATTAAATTTAAAAGGCCTAATGACTTTTAGTGCTGGCTAGATGAAAAAGGACGGCTTCCTTTCATGTGTCTAGGATGAGAAGGGCCGTGCTCTGGATTGTTTCACTACTGGCAAAGCATGGAGCAGTTAATGGTTTACTTAAAAAGGAAAGCCATTGGAAACCTAAGGTCCCCTGCCATCTGCCTGCATCCAAGGGCAGGACGTTGAGGCTATTCAGTTTTATTGCAAACCACAGTGCTATTTACCAAGTGTGGAGGCATAAAACACTGCACACTGTGGAAACATAATATAATTAATAAATTAACACAAAATTGCCTGTTAAGTTGCTGCAAATATGCTACAAAGACTATTTAATGATCACTTTACTGAACATAAAAGCTGCTGATGAGAGAACTTGTGTCTCTAACAAAAGGTGTGTTAGGACATGACATTATCCAAACTGCAGGCACATGTATCACAGTCCTTGATACTCAGTACTGCATTAACTGTCGACTTATCCTCAGCACACCCTGTATATATATTTGTTAACATCTGAAGGTTAAGGGCCATTTGAAAATTTAACATCTGAAGTTATGACTCACAACCCGTAATTAAATGTAAATAAACAAATGTGACAAGTGCAAAAAACAAAAAACAGAGGATGAGTGAGTAGTCTGTAGTTTAAGGCAAGTAAATATCTGATTAACACCTTTGAGGCAATACACCCCTCCAGCAGGGCTGAAGGCAAAACCGTATGCGTCAGAACCAAGTCCAGGTATATATGAGTAACACTCAGTCTGCAAAAAGTCAAACTCAACTCAGCTCCGGAAAGTATTACAGCAAATACTTGCAAATTTAAAAAGAGCCAATCATTTATATGAGATAGAAAGAGATGCAGGTATATAAACACTGCTCCATAAACATCAACTAAACAAACTATTCTTTCCATACAAAGATTTTTCAAGAGAAATGTTTTAAATGGTTTACTGTCATGACAGAGAAACCACAGTAAAGTTGCAGTTTCTTTCATTCTCACACAGAAAATTAGCCATTTGAAATCCAACGCTGCTGAACAGTATTCTCAACACTTAGACTGTGCTGTGCAATTCTCCGTCTTATGTTCCCGAGTCCCTCTCATGACTTGGCTAATCAGAAGCAGACTGTGAAAGCAGAAGTGAGCAGCGCACTCATGTGCCAAAGAAGAGTACTGCACTTCTGTGTTTCTATTTCGGTCTCGCTAAATTAAATTTTCCTTGGTGACTCGTGACACAGAAACAATCTCACACATATATGGTCATACAAAGTTCATCTGACTGAGCAGGCATCTTGACTAATCTCTAGCTGTGATCACCAACTGAAATCTTTGCTTTGCACACACTGAAACACCATTTTCTTTGTTGTCTGACTCACCTGTGAGGCCCAGAGTTGCATCAGCACAGCTTTTCTCTGCGTCTCCTCGTCGGTCCCCTCCTTCTGCAAGAGTCTCCGGTAGTCGTGGAGCCAAGGGCTCGACCCTGAGTCCTCAGTCAGACCTGCCGGAGCCAAAAGCTCCCAGAGTCTCTTCCGAACAGTCAGCGTCGTTTTCTTCTCCTCTGACACACACAGATAAACATCACAAAGTGAGTGAGTGAGTCACAAACTGAGCGTAAACAGTTGAAAGACCACATACTAAATGCTTGATACTTAAGAAGATACTGCAGAGAGAGTTGAGCAGTATTTCAGTTATGACATGCGCGACTGGAGGAGTGATGTAATAAGACTGTAACTGACTGTCTTTATGAGTTGTATGGGCGGAGCAGATGAGATTATAAACAATGACAGAGAGAGACGAGGCCTCGGGAGATGAGGTGTATGTTGTGACATGACATGAGCAAGTTAGATCACAGTGTGTAGAGGCCTGTAATGATGAGCTGTGAATCCATCAAGTCTTCGAAAACACTAACTCCTAGACGCTATGTAAGCAACTGAGTAAGTGCACGTCGTTGTGGCAACGACTAAACAAATCAAGGGATGATGATGATGTCAAAGCACACTGACAAAGACTCAGTGACAGATGTAAACAGTGATGACGTGAAACACCAACTAACACCTTCTCTTGACTCACAGAGCTTTGTGTCATTTCATCAGAGTTAAATACTCCTGAGGTTAGAGAAAGTGTTGAGACATTTCACAGCTGAGAGGCGCTGCTGGCATCTGTACCTGGTTTTAATGTGCCTCTCGCCATTTTGGTTAAGAGGCCGTCAAACTTCTTGTACTCCTCATAGACGCTCGAAGGATCTGTGCTATTGTTGTTCTGCTCTCCTCCAAACAGCGTCAGATACCCCGCCCTGCACAGAAAGGAGAGATAAAAACAAGTGTGGGAGTGAGCAGGACAATCCAGTTGGTGAATGACGACCATTTTTGTCATGATGGAAAGATAACCAGGTCACACAGTTCTTCTTGTTTTAAAGCACACAATTTTAGTTGGTAGTTTTCCAGACACATCTACTTACAGCATCTCTGAATGCAGGACGTCACAGTAAATGAGACCACATATACTGTTTCACATTCGAGATAAGTGTCACCATCCACTCTCTCTTTCGTTTACTAATGATGCTTGTCATGAAAGGCTACGTTTCGATTCACATCCGCTCTGCCAGAACGGTCGGCCGGAAAGGTGACCTCAAGCATCTCTGTGGTCGAGTGAAGTCATCACCCCACATTTTTCTGGCTACGTTTACAAACAGACGACCACAGGACTGATGGGTATGTAAACTGTTTAGCTGAAGGCTTCTGACGTGATCACACGCTTCTTTTGACATAGCTGAGAGCATTTGGTGTGTGTGGGAGGCTGGGGCCTTTTCTTACTTAAAGAGCAAGCTGTAAGAGAAGTCAAACAGTCCCTCCTCTTTCCAGTCTTTCTGGTTCTGAGGCATCTCGGCTTTCAGCAGGGCCTGCAGGTGTCTGCACATGGTGCTGTTAAGAGTCGCCAAATTCATTCCAAAGAAGTGCCTACGGACAGAAAAGGGTTGAGGGGGTAAAGGTCAGCTGCAGTACAAGTGAAGGAAATGCCTCTTATGACATGACACTGATTGATGGCATTGTGTAAACACAACAATTACTAAGTGACATGCTATTTAAAATACTGAGTTCTTCTAACTTAAGATGGCAGACTTCTGTGTAACTGGTTACACGATGCACAACAAAAAGGAGGGGTAAGCTGCGTAAATGATACAATCTGAAGATGGCAGCGTGCCCAAAACATTAACCTTTTGAATGTGAAGTAAAAATAGATTCTATCGAGGTTTCCCCTCCTTTCAGTGAGACACTGCACACCAACATCCCTCTGGAATATATGTCTGCTTTCTCTCAGTTCTGCACTGTAAATGCAAACTGTGTAGATAAGAAATGAGCAATAACAAAACTACAACCCCTAAAAATAGCTTTCCATAAATGGGGAAAGGTGCTCTACAGGAATATCCACAGTGGTACTTTTCATGAAACCTGACTGGGTGAATTCCCACAAACATTTTCGCTTCCACATAAACATGCAAAATGAAAATGAAAATAAGTGGCGCGTGCTTTTAGTTTAGAGTTTAAAGTAATACCTTTTCATCAGTGATTTAGCGTCGGCAGGCTTGTGATGAGGGAGACGCAGGTTGAAGATCCTCTCCATGAGCACCTGTGCATAGCGAGTAAAGTCCAGGGAGTCCGAGTCCTTGATGACTGCATCATATGAGTGCGGATCCAGAAGCACCGTCACGTAGCGGCCAGCAGCGCGCACCTGTAGATCACAAGTCCAAAAGAGAAAATGTATGAGGAACATAATGCAGAGTGTTTACTGTATCATAAACTGCACTCAAAACAACAACAACCACTAAATGTGTATGATAACTTCATCCCAAAAATTTGCTGTGATTACTGTTATTTATCACATATCTAAACTATTCTGAAGTTGTTCAGCAAATCCTGCTGCTCTATTATATGTCTGAGGGATTTCAGTATTCCTTAAACCTTCTGAATGAACACAAAATTCAAAGACCTTGGGAAACGATTAGTTAGTACCACTCAAAAATAAAATCTTGTTTCAGAATAATTGAAAATTATAGCGTATCATGGTAACAATTTATGTTCCATGATTGTATCTGCAACATGCTGTTCGAGGAACATATACTTAAATATCTCAGATGCAGTATTCATCCCTTCCACATTACATCCCATAAGATAGAAACAAGCAGAAAGTCCCTCAACAAATCAATTTTAAAATTCACTTCCCTATCAGACTTTACCAAGACTTTACTATGTTCCTCTTCTCTTATTCCTCCAAATTCTACATAAAAAAGTTGTCAGTATCACTGTAGAACTGCATTCAAAAGACACAAAGTGCATTCTTAAATTTTGAAACAATATTTCGACAAAAAATTTCCACTTTAAGGATCCTTATAAATGTTTAAAAATCCTGTTTTTCTCAGTACTTGACACAGAGCTTTGACACTAACATTGGAGCAAAGTGATTAAAGTGCCAGAAAAACAAACATTTAAGTGTGTACAGAAGTGAAACTGTGTCATCAGACTTAAATCATCTTTGGCTTTCTTTTACTCACGGTGAAAATGTTGCCATGTCTCTGCTTCATTCGATTTATAAACTTAGAAGCATCTTTCCCGAATTCAAGTGCATGGCCTAACCAAGGGATCAGTCCTCTGTCTAGAGGCGGCTCACTCTTGGACCTAAAGAAAATAACAAAAATGAACAGTGGCAATTATAACAGCATATTTCTACTGTTCTGTATCCTCCTGATATCAGAACATTAAAGGCTGAAGCGATGCTAAACATACTGTCATGGAAAGTTAATGCAATGAGTGACATGCACATTCTTTATTTGCTGCCAAATATTTTTCCCATCTTTCAGATTTGTCCTTTACTGCCATGTTCACAGAGCAATGTGTGTTCATACAACTAAGCTTAGATTTTTGTGTACATTGTTAAGCTGTAGAAGTAAAGGTAACAATAACAGAGATTAGTTATCAAATTACCAATTCCAATTTCCATCACAGATGCACCACAACAAAACAAAACCTACTGACGTGTAAAGCTTATGGAGGCTTCTAAATTTAACCTTATAGTTTAACTGCATTCCTCTAATTGAAGTAAATTTTCTTTACTGATTTTTTCCTTTTAATTTCCAGATTGTTTTCAAGATTTTTGAAATACTTAAAAATATCAATGTACATGTCTAATACAAAACAACATTAAAAACCTTTAACTGTGAACCATCATAAAAAAATTACATTTTTACAACAGATTTTTTTTTACATCAAAAGACTGTTTATATACATCCACAATAAATGAAATACATGATCACAATTTCACAATTACTTCCTTTTAAAATTATTAGATGAAACTGTAAAATTTAATGTATACACTTTTTTTCTGAAATGAGATACATTTATTGACAGAAAAAGAAGTATTGGTTCTTTAAAGTTACTAGATTTGTTCATTAAATTAGAAATATACATATAAAATTATAAACATTACAACTACAAAAATGTTGAATGAATGTGTTGTCAACTGTATAATATTAATTAGCACTGGTAATCAATCAATCAATCAATCAATCTCTCTCTCTCTCTCTCTCTCTCTCTATATATATATATATATATAGATAGATAGATAGATAGATAGATAGATAGATAGATAGATAGATAGATAGATCTGTCTGTCTACCTATCTACCATCTATTCATCTATCTATCTGTAATTATTAATAATAAATCCTGGCTCTTTTGTTTTTACAATCTCTGACATAAAAATGCCATACATACACAGTATCTCGTGTAAAATTAGGGCCACTAAATATATTTTGATTTTGTAAAAATTATTAAGTAAATTATTTTTTGCGTTATTTTACGGTATTCTGGGCGCATCAGCTGCTGAAATGTCAGTTTTTTGGAGGGACAACCTGCTGCAGTAACAAATAAGTGGTATTAAGGGGCGGCTGTGGCTCAGGTGGTAGAGCGGTCGTCCACTGATCGCAAGGTTGGCGGTTCGATCCCCGGCCCCTCCGCATGCCGAAGTGTCCTTGGGCAAGACACTGAACCCCAAGTTGCTCCCAATGGTAGATTAGCGCCTTGAATGGCAGCTCTGTCGCCATTGATGTGTGAATGGGTGAATGTGGAACACATTGTAAAGCGCTTTGGATACTACTAAGGTCGAGAAAAGCGCTATATAAGTGCAGACCATTTACCATTTATTATTTTGGTGCGTAAAAACGCGTTGGGAGTCTTGAATGTTAGTATTACAGATGATGTCACATTAGAGCGCAAAGCAAAAACAGATTTAACTTGAAAAAATAGTTGTCAGCAGCGCATGAAGGTGAAGATAAATCCATTTACCTCGTCCTGTGTGTGAGGATGAAGAGCAGCAGGACCAGTGCCAGTAGGAGGATGGTGCAGATCATCTCGTGTGTTCAGCTCGTCGCTCCGCAGTCTCTGGAGTCCCCTCTGCCTTCACAGGGCCTCTTATGCACTTTCCGCACCCATTGCGTCACCGTGTGTCGCCGCATTTAACAACAGTCATAAGAGCGGCTGACTGCTCATTGTTGCTATAAAACTTCCATGTGTCTGTATTTACCCGCGTCATTCTAAAACAATGAGTAAACCTCTGACCCACTGATTCTGATTGACACGAAGAACTGAAGCAATACAGGTTTAATTCCCACTGACGCACGTTTTGCTACATCTTCAGCGACTCGGAGTCTATTTCATTATAGTTATTTTATGGCTTAAAACATGAAGGTGACCTTGAAAAAGAGCTAAACGGAATTTATTCTCTTTTTCTGTTGATTAAACACACACACAAAACAAATCAGGTTTCTGGATTGTAAAAATGCCTGCACAGAATTCACACTTTGAAAAATGTTAATTATAATGAAGTCTTCCCCCATTTGTTGCTTCAATCCTACTATCAAGATCATAAATAAGTTCACATTCCATTCAACACAGCAGAAGTTGTTGTCTTAATGTTTCCTGCCAACTTTAAAAAAAAAAAAAAAGTTATGACAAGAAACTACACAGATGTATTTTTCCTGTTTGGGAATGCCCCTCCTACGTGAATTAATAGAAGGAAGTATGCTCCTGCCTGCCACTTTTCACGTTCTCTGTAAAGTTACCGCTACTCTCCTTGACTCACGTACATATACACTAATACTTCCTTTTAACATGCCTCCACTTGCTGTGTGCTCAGGTCAGCGCACCAAATATGAAGAAATGGAGGAAAAAAGCATCCTTAAGCCAATCGTAAACATCGAAGGAAAGATGAAAAAGCACAATGACAACTCTGCTGCTTCCCCCTCCAACATTCCTTAAAATATACACATTTTTCAAGTGCAAGTTCCCCCTCTGCTCAGGATTAGTCTGCGACAAAATAATGCGTATGATCTGAAGAATGTTTCGATCAACAGACACCGTGACTGAACCTTTATTGATTAAATGGCGATGTGTAATTCCTGTATAGTGGACACAGCTAAGCTGAGTGGTGCAATGACGGAATCTTCAGTAGGTTTCTGAACAGCAATATTGCAAATTAAAGACCTCATTCAAACAGTGTGAGAACCGTTAAACTGCTGCTGAACATAACAGCTTATTTCCAGTTTTTAACCAAATAAAAAACACAAAATAACTATACACTGTGACTGTTTGGCATGCTTGACCCGAGAACCTGAATTATTAAAAAAAAAAAAGAAGAAAAAGTTAAACTGGTACAGAGAATATAAATAATGGAAATCCTACATGGTGTCGAACAGAAATTCTGAACCTAAATGCAGGGTTTTTTTTAGGAGACCTCCTCGTCATCCTTTTTATCTCCCTGCATCTCAACACTCCCTCGTGATTCATGGACGTCCTCAGGAGTTTGGCCAAACACAGCGGCGGTCCGCTTGAGGAGGTAGACTCCAGCATGTAAACCCCCAACATTGACCCAAACAGTGTGAAGCTTCCGCCACAGTCCTCCCATCCTGGAGATAGCCTGGAGATGACATAAATCTGGTGAGGGCAAACTAACAAAGAAGACATTTGTTTTATGTAAAACAAGACCTCTGTTTAGATAAATACAGCTGGTAAGACTTTTTTCAACGAAGTGGTGACTTAGTGGTCTTAAACCTGCATTACACAAAATGTTGAAGGATCATTTAGAGATTATTTTAGGACAAACTGATTCTGGATGCAAGGCTTGGAGCAGAATGACAAGATTAGGTTGTTTAAACTTGATGGAGAGCTACATAAATAGAAAAAACACCGACATGTACAAGTGATCACAGCTAAAGGCTTATAGAGTAAATTAAAGAAACAACACTGGCTTTTTCGATCAGCGAGCTTTCCTGTTGACAAATCCATTTAAGTATGGAATACTTTCATAAAGCATGGCAGAGATTTCAAATAAACAGCACTTTTTAAACAATCTTTTGCCTTGTTACACACAATACTAATAAATCAGTCCTTACATTAGCATTATTATTATAATATTATCTAAACATATTATGAAATCTCCTCTCCTCAAAACTCATGTTTCTGGAGCATTTTTCCAGTAGTTTGTTTATATTTTTATTTTACTGGGCGGCTGTGGCTCAGGTGGTAGAGCGGGTTGCCCACTGATCGCAAGGTTGGTGGTTCGATCCCCGGCCCCTCCACATGCCGAAGTGTCCTTAGGCAAGACACTGAACCCCAAGTTGCTCCCAATGGTAGATTAGCGCCTTGCATGGCAGCTCTGTCGCCATTGGTGTGTGAATGGGTGAATGCGAAACCCAATGTAAAGCGCTTTGGATACCACTAAGGTAGAGAAATGCGCTATATAAGTGCAGACCATTTACCATTTTACTGGTTATCATTTTTATATAGTTTAATATGTTTACCAGTTTTACAACGCCATCACTTCATTGTCCTCATAAATCTTTTCAGGAATGCTCTTTGTTCGCTTGACTTCGGTACTGACTAAAATATCTCAACAACCAAACAGATTGCCACTGATTTTCCAGACGTGTCATCCCCAGAGGATGAACCTCACTGACTCTGGTGGTGGTCTGATTTTTTTTATCCAGTGCCACCATTGAGTACAAAATTATCATCATGCTCAGTACAAAAATCACACTCAAATATCTGCAGTTTCTCCCCTTCAACATTCCTTGAAATCAATAAAAACATGTTTGAAGTGTAACTTTCCGCCCTGCTAATATTACTCTCTATTTGGGCGACCATGTGCAGGATGTGACGAAAGTTTGCATCAGCTGACCTTGTAATTGGACCTAATCATACAATATTAAAATTGCAACGTGGTCAGTGCGGAAAGCTTCAGTTTAAAACAAAATGTCTGCAGACCTAATGACATTCCAGTCCCTCTCATATGCACTTTACATGTAGTGCTAATTACAAATGGTAGGATGGTAACAAGCCAAAGTAATGTAGTTGATATGATGCATATTAGATTGGCTTAACATCAGCAGGTTAGCATGCCTACATTAGCATCTAGCTCAAAGTGCTTAAGTACAGACATGCTAGTGGAAACAGACACACAATGGGCAGCTGAGTAGTGTCTGCAGACTTTAATTCACTATTCTGTTCTGTATTGTATCATCACTAAAATGAATGCAGGTATATCTCACTGATGTGTAAATAACAGATGTTCCACCTCATGAGAGTAGTCTTCATTTTTGACACACTGCATAATGCCAGCTACGCAAATCTGAGTTTATGACTGCCTGGGATTTGACCATTTTTGAAAATTAAATCAAGTTAAAAAAGGTGGAGACAGACAGACATAATAAGAAAGCTATGACTAAAGATTCTGAGGAAAGTATTTTGGGAAAACCATGAATCAGGAAGCCTAAGTATCATTCCAGTCTAAGGTTGAACCATCAAAGTAAACCAGGGGACACAATACACCCTCTCTTCTTTTTAAAGCTTATTATTAAGCTTAAAACTTTCACATCACCTGAGCTGTCCCTTAGTTATGCTGCTATAGGTTTAGACTGCTGAGGGACTCACATGATCCTCTCCTCTCCTCTCCTCTCCTCTCCTCTCCTCTCCTCTCCTCTCCTCTCCTCTCCTCTCCTCTCCTCTCCTCTCCTCTCCTCTCCTCTCCTCTCCTCTGGCCTCACCACCTCCAATCCCCACCCCAACCTCTCCTGCTATCCCTCCCTCCCTCCTCTTCCCCACTCCCAACCCAACCGGTCGAGGCAGATGGCCGCCCTCCCTGAGCCTGGTTCTGTCGGAGGTTTTTTTCCCCCCCTTCCCTACCATAGGAGGTTTTTGGTTCCTTCCCACCGTCGCTGACTGCTTGCTCATAGGAAATCCAAAAGCAACCTTGGATTGTTGGGTTTTCTGTTTCCTGTTTTTTCTTACAATGTTTAGCGCTTTGTGACGACTTGTGTTGTAAATATGCGCTATATAAATAAAACTGAATTGAAATCATGCTAACCTGCAGATAACCATAGCAACAATGCTTCAAGCTACATTAATTGACCAAATTCACTCTCTCAATTGGTTCATCCTGGCTTCTGTAAAATGACATGTCTCACCATCTGGTCAGTATGTGTTGCATTTTGGGGCTTAGGGTATTCTGTCCAGTCTGTCCAGCTGCAGGAATGCCTGAGGAATGTCCCTTTTGTTTCCTTAACTCTGGAATGTGGCCTGAGTGAAGCACATTTATTTCTGATGTGCTTACAGCTAATCATAAGGTTTGGGTACCACTGTTTGATCTATTATTCCTGTTTTGCTAAGTGCAAAAAAGAAAAATCTTTTATTTGTTACTTCAAACACAGGTATCCTTTGGAGTTTTGTTGTAACAGGAATATAAAGCAGCACTTGGCAAAACACAGAAAACCAATTTGTTATCGAAAAGAAAAGTGGATTATGACGCAGATGTTGCAAATGTTACTACTGTCTAAGACTCAAAACAGAAACAACTTAACATTTAAAAGCATTATTTTTAGAATTACTCCATAGCAACAGGTTATATAAATATATATACACAGCACAGTATTTAGTTCTAATCTTGACACGCCTTTGTCTCAAGCTCACTGAGGTGTGGAAAGAACAGAACAATAAATAATAAATGGGTGTAGACACAATACAATCCATTACAACTGTCACTGGGTGGAGCGTGCTGCTTATATTGTTTATTGTCCTACTGTATTAGGGACATGTGCCTGCTCCATGCCAAAGGTGGAGCACCAGAGGGTGTGCAATGTGCGCATCTTTAGTAACTAAAGGTGAAGTATGTGATTCTAATCTAATACACTGTTTGTGAAATTCAGTGAATATTGTAATAGCTGTCAACTGTCCTATATGGTGCTAAAAATAAATCTTGCATTTGTACACAGCTCTGGTTCTGTAAATGGAAAACAGACTAAGGGACTCAGACTGGTCCATATAAAAATATGTCAGCATATCCTGTTTAAGCTTGTGCACAGAACAATAGAAAAGGGAAGGTTAAGGGGGCAGTGAAAGCGAAAGGCATGGGAAATCTGACACATGCTGGTGATCTGAATATGCAAACTAGCTAAATACCAATAATCTGTTTCAAGGTTCACAGACTTCACCTCTAAAGACAGTTACAGTAGTAATTTGCTGAGCAGGTGCATTTATGTGTTTCCTCTGCAACAGCACACCTATTATTATTACTGTACTGTAATTTATCAATTACTGTTTACAAACTGCACCTACCAGAAATGTCACAAAACATGAACTGAAGACAGATTTAGGTCATCAGAACTGTCGGAAGAAGTAAGCAAAATAATGCAGTAAGTTTCTAATGATGTGAAACTGGATGATTTGTGTGTCTGCATCATTGTCATAAAGGGATGACAGAAGGGGAGGACAGCTAGGGACAATGTAAGTGTGTTGCCTGTGGAACATATTACAATAAATCCATGTAGGATTTATTTAGGGGTTATTGTCCACATGTTCACTTGTTCTTGGAGTGAGTTCTGTGCTGCTTATAAATAATAATACTACTAATAGGTAGTCTAATGTGTATGTAGGCTGCCGACAATTGTACTGAGGAGTTGGTGGCAGGATAGGGCTTGCACTGTAACGTATTCGTAACTTCTCATGATGTGTAACCCTGTATTCCTGGTAAAATTCTACCGTATCTTTGCTGGAATTCCTGTTGCCTGCATGAGTATTACGATTACCTTGGAAAAACATTTCTTGTCCTGGGTCAAAAGGACAGCTTTTCCTGAGCCGGGTCTGCACACACGAGCCATTTCCCTGAGACAAGAGGGATACAGGTCCCAATTCTTCTTCCTAGAACCCATTCTTGAAAAAAAAAAAAACAGAGACAAAAACACAATTGTTGCACTGGTTTAGTATAACGTTCATTTCCTTACATAACTGTTCAAAGGATTTAACCACATGGACATGAATTTTGTTATACTGAGATCTCAATTTTCAGCCAACCACTAAAGGACTGTGATTACATTAGAGTCAGTCCATAGACCATCAGTCTACCATTCAAAACTCAACTTAAAATAAGGACTTATTCTAAATAATTCCTACATACTATTTAATCAGTCTTCTAGTGTACAGCACTGTAGTTTTGGTACCTCTTCCCAAATGGCATGTCAGTGATGATGATGTCAACGGAGCTGGTCCTCATGGGTAAATTACACAGATCCCACTGCACTGTGTCAATAGGCAATCCAGATGCACTGTTTGAAGCCAAATGGTTGATATCTTTATAACATAATAATCATCATCAACTACACATTCATCTTTTAAATTCAAACACATTCCCTGTGAGATGTTGAGCTGTTCACTCTCACCTGCCCTTGTCTGTCCTCCGTTTCTGGATGTGACTAATGTTATTAACTGTGCGGTTAACTGCCATGTCATTGTTGTCACCAGCAACGTAGAATGAACTGTTAAATTCTATAGCACCCTGGAGAAGAAAACACACAACTATTAGCAAATGTGATCTCGGGGTCATAACTGAATATTTCTGCTTTGTCAAAGCATATGACAAGTCATATTTGTTCATCGCCACCGATAGCAGTATTCAGGTAATGTGTTCAATGTAGCAGTCATAGCAAGGATGCAGAATGTGGAGCAGGGAAGGAAATGTATTGGAGATAAATTACATGCTCCACTGCTGGATCTAACCACCTGTTGACCTAGAAAATGTTATTTTTTAATAGCATCAAGATTAAGATAAGGTAAGGAAGTGCCAATTAATCAGGCCTAATTACAAAAAAACTCAAATCACAGTGGTTAAATATACATGTTTACTGACAGTAGCTGATTAGCTGATATTGGAACTTTCCAGTCTGTAATTTGCATGTGAAATGAATTTTCTGCAAGTCCTTACAAGACCTGATCCCATTGCTTGTACATGTGTGGCAGCTGTGTGATGTCATGACATTCAGGTTTTTCAATGTGCACTGCTCAGCAAACAGATCCTTCCTCTTAACAAAACTTTGTATGTTGTTCCAGTACAGGTTAAAGTCATTGTTAGTGTCAAGGTTAAGTCTTTGAGTTATGTTTCACCTCCAGCGGTATGGCTCCAGTCCCACACATAGGATCAAGTATTATATCAGACTCCTGAGGTTTACACAGCCTGTAAACAGACAATCGAACATGAATATAACACCCATTAAATGTTTCATAAGCACCTAATCTCATTTTATGTCAACATATAATTTCGGCTATATTCCCCTCAGATGCCTCCAACACGTACCTCACCCAGACTGTTTTCCTCTTAGTTGTGCTGAGGCTAACATTATTCTAGCTGTTAACTCTAGCTGTTCTATTCGATTTTAATTAAGAACTGCTTTAAAAACAGGTCTAAATTACTGCTGCTCTGACTCATTAGATGCTGCTAACTTTGAACACTTTCCTCTGCAGAGTGTCTATTGTCCATTCCCTTTAAAAAAAAAACTCTTTGAGGGCAAATTTTACTCTATTTGATTGTTTTAGATCATATATCGTAACAGCTGCCCCAGCACAGACAGTCTGGCCTGCCAAAATACTGACTCACATAAACACAAAGTGGTCGAGTTACTTAATGACACTGCCCTTGAGCAATTTACATTACACCCACTTGCATCTCTGCACAATCAACAGCATTATTTTTTATCTGCCAGTTTAAACATTTTTGTGTGTCAGTCACTTTATGAAAAGCCACTTAAAATGTTGAGTAAGCTGAGATTTATCCAAGTTATGTTGATTGAGTCACTGCGGGTAGAATCCCATTCTTTCAGAATGCAAACAGAAATGCTGTTCTAACTTGTACAATTGCTAATTAAGTTAAAGAAACAGAAACATAATTTAATTATAAAAGTTTACTCTGGATCGCACACTGACTAAACCTCTGAAAAAACAATATTAATTTTGGAAAGTCTAACTGCAAAAACTGCTAATGAGAGAGCTTTTTATTGGAATGGTTTACCACAACTGGGTCAGGTAAGACTATATTTACATACACTGTGTCTCATAAAGCAATGATTTGTAAGTATCTGGAATAATTACCAAAATTAAATTAAATGAATTTGCAATTGGTCCATGACCTCTGTCCCAAAATCAACTCAGTGCCATTTCTACTTGTAATGTGGACTTAAATGCCCCACAAGCCTCAATTAGATGTCACAGCTAAGTCACTATGCTTCATCCAGATATCTGGCATGTAGTGTCACTAATATGCTGATGACTTCCAAACCAAATATGTGTATTTTTCCAAAAAGGCATCAAAATGTTCAAGAAGGAAAAGAAACATATTTAGATTTATAGGAATTTAGCATTCAGAATATCTATTATCTAAGTAAAGTGCACAGATCATCTGAAAGGTTGACGAAATCAGAATTTTTGAGCTAACAGATCTGTTATTTGTCTTTTTTTGTAACATAGTCCATATTCATAAAAAATCTGAACACAAATATATGCTTGAAACTTTGCAGATGATAAAACTGACATCACATTAACTTTTGTGGCAGAAAAATTCAAGGTTAACTCAACAGTGTAAGGTCATAGTGATCAGACATTAGAGAGTTACCTGAGCATGCCATAGCATAAGGTAGATCGCAGAGTAGTGGGTCCGAAGTGACTGATGTTTCTGCGATGAAGACTCTCTTCAGTGAGCGCAATACCGATCACCACCTCTTCATTGTGTATGTTCAGTAAGACCTGCAGTGGAGGAAGACACGGTTCAAGATGAGAAATCTAATAACGGTGTATCTGAGAGCACAGTTTTATATTCTAGGAAGCTGACATGATGCAAAGAATTAACATGATAATGAAGGATTTAAATTAATTGCATACTTTTGATTTGAAAAACTTGTTTCAGATATTCTTTGCTTTTGTTTGGCTTCTGTTTTCTTCTGTTTGTCTGAAAAGTTGTGATTGAACTGAATGACTGATTAATAAAGAAAAAAATCTGCAGTTTAATCAATAACAGCAATAACTGTTAGTTGCAGCTGTAAAGTCCTCATCCGTTATTATTAGGTAAAATTTGAGTGCAAATTACACACTGCTGGCTACTGGCACTGGACAGTAAAATATTAAAAGATTTTACAACAGATCCTCATCGCATGTGACTTTGTTTTTGTTATTTACACAAAGTTAAGTAACAGACACATCATCTCTTCCGAGAACTGAAGCATTTTTCAACCTGTTACAAAATGTAAACATCTTATCTAAACGGAAAATGTCATTGAATTGACTTGTTGTTTTGCCTTTTGTTAGACCTTAAACTAAACATTGGCTCATACTTTGCAAGTTTATCTCCACAAGCAGAGTTTTATTTGGCTAGTGCCATAGTATTTAGTGTCCATCAGTCCTGTTTGAACAGGCATGCCTACCTCTATGTCAAACTTTGTCATGTCTGCTTTCCACTGGAAGAATTCCTGAACAGCCCCGCCAAAGTCTCTGGCTGCTTCATTAGAGGAGAAGCTGTGTTTATCACCGGCCCTGTTGCATGTCACACGAAACTTGATGACTTTGGTCTCTGGAGCTGACTCTTGTGAATCCTGTTCACAGGTCTCCGACTCGGGAGCGTTCTCTGACTCAGGAGCGCTCTCTGCCTTCGTCTGGCCTTCAGCAGCAGACGACACCTGAGGTAGCTCTTGCTGCTCAGCGTCAGCAGCAGCTGCATTGCTGGCATCGCTGTTAGGTTTTACTTTGTTGGCATTTCCTCCTTTCCGGTGGCCTTTCTTCTTTTTTAGGGTTCTGTTTAGCTTCCAGACCTCCAGGGCGTCGGTCCAGGGGAGTTTGGAGGCAAGCTGCTGAAGCTCCATCAATGTCTCCTCCTGTACAAACCACAGCGTTTGTTACACTGATAAAATGCACATAATGTCAGCTGCAATCGAGTTAGAGTTGCAATGACTGATCGCTTACTTGTCATCTAAAAAAATATTAACCAACTTTTTTATTGATAATCAGTTTGAGTAATTCTTTTTAAGGAAAAACCCTCCATAACCCTCTGTACCCCAAACTCTACCTGAGTGTTAGCTTTAAAAATTGCCATAGTGACACCATTACCAGAGTCAGAAACTGTAAAAATAGAAATGATTATTGGATTTTCAACCTTCCAACAGTCTTTGAACTTCTGAACTGTAAAGTGCCATTCTGTCAGGAAAATGAACCAAATCTTTGAAAAAAAAAATTTTTGGGGAGTGTTTTCCACTTCTATTGATAGAGGGACAGACAGGGTGAAAGTGGATATCGAGGAGAGAGAGACATGCAGCAAAGGGTCGGAAGCTGTAGTCAAACTCACAACCGCTGCTGGCGACCTGCGCCCACGTGGTAACGCCTTAACTCAGCGAGTTATATGGCGGCCCAGAAAATGAACTAGATCTAAGCTTAAAATCGTGACATTTCATTAAAATCACTTTATACTACATATCTTGTTTAAATATTCCCTAAAAATAAACCACTTGTGGTCATCAGATTCTGTAAAAAACAAAAAAATCTACACTTCTCAGCACAACATGCGGTCATGTGACAAAAAATTCAGAGGCTTTCTGGCTGAACTGCAGGCAGTGTTTACACAGAGCAGATAGGAGACAAGTATAGAAGCAAATAAAACATGTAAATAGTAAAAAGTCTATAGCATGGAGAGCCATAGTTTTTTTTCCAGTGTTGGTAAAAGTTGTGGGCACATGGAAAAATGTTGGGAGTGATTCCAGGTTTTTATCAGTTTTTGTAAAATAAGTGATAAGTAAATTCCCTTTTTTTTTTTTTACTTTTTAATGATTTATGGCATTATAACTGTGTCGTACTGTATGGAAGATATTTTGGGTTCATTCTACAACTAGTCACCACTGTGTTGTTTCCATGGAGGTGCACGGCTTTATATTGCAGTAAAACATGAGCTCAGAGTGACTATAAGAATATATCAGTATATGATATTAGCAAATAAGGCCTCAAAACTACTTGTACCTACAGCAGGGTTTACATATGAATATGTTTCTTCCCCCCTATGACAGTAAACGGAATATCTTTGGGGAGCGGACAAAACAAGACATTTAAGGGACGTCACCTTGGTCTTCAGGAAACACTGACCGTTGTATTTCAACATTTTCTGACATTTAATAGAGCAAACAACTAATCTAATATTTAAAAACATACTCATCAGATTAATCAAGATTTTTAAAAAAAATCATTAGTTGCAGACTCAAACACAATCCAGGTGGGCCTACGTTACCTTTGATTGTTTGAACTGGTAATGATCATATTCTTCAACCACAACAAACAGGTTGTCTACGGACCTCAGAAGATGGACCTACAGTGGGGAATTCAAAGAACACCCAGAAAAACAGACAGAGATGTTAGAGGCTCATTTTCTGCATGCTTCTTTTTCCAACTGGCAGGCATGATGTTTCGAAATTATTACCACTGGGCTCCATATGAAAAGCTGTTGCCATTCAACGTAGTTTTTTAATGTTTATGGTGCCATTAGACAGTGAGACACACCTTTCAAGAACAGATCAAGGCAAGTCTCTTACCTGGAAGAGCTTGTCAGTAGTTATTGGAAAGTATATCCGACCACGATCTTTGCTGATTCGTGCATCCACCCCAATCTTCTCCTTGACCTCCTCTGCAGCAGTGTGTTCAAACCCTGTGGGCACAGTGGCTCCGATGGTGACAGTGATGATGGGTCCACTGGTGGCATCAGTGTCAGGAGAGGAGGAAGTGGATGGACCCACTGTGTCAGGGCCAGGCTCTAAAGTTTCATCTCCAGGGGTGGACATACTGTATCTGAGGGCTGCAGCTGGTCAGACTCAGGTATAATGGATACCGCTGGCGTCAAGATCAACAGCTCACCTGGGGACAGAGAATAATGAGAAAAAACGGCCTGTCAATACTGTTTATGTTTATATTCAGGCACATTTAGTCATTTAAAATGGATTAAGGTCTATTAAAAAACTATACTGTGCTGTCAGGTTGTCATTAGTTAGCATGAAACACCACATGTCATCTGTAAACACTGTGAGTGCACACCTATAATATTATTAGTAGAGAAATGACGCTGTCAGTCAACTTAGCGGGCTAACGTTAGCTTTAAGGAGCTACAAAAGTTACAGAAAATAAGCTAGCGTTAGCAACGGAGACACTTTTATATTAAACTGCTGCCACATAATAATGTGTCCCGATGCAATGAGGCCACCAGTTGAATTGTAAACGCTGATAACAATGTTTAAAGGCTCAGTTGTGCTGAATTCGCTAACTGAAGTTGACCAACCTGTCACACACGAGGCGACAAAATGCTCCACCTCAGCAGCAACAACATGGAAGCTTCTGGTCTGGTCCTTCACAATAAAAGCACCATCTCCAGAATAATGTACTACAATGAAACAAAATCTGTTGTTTAAAAACCAAAACATCAACACAATCATTTATGTGCTCATCTTCATGGGAAATTAGATGTTGGCAGAGCTGTTATTTGTCTCTTTTGTTAGAATTAAAGTGATAAGATGACCCCACTGAGAACAAAGCCTTTTCACTGTAAATATATTCTGTTAAAATCTCCATATTAATTCAATTCAATTAAATTCAGTTTTATTTATATAGCGCATATTTACAACACAAGTCGTCACATAGTGCTAAGCATTGTAAAGATATTATGTAGACAAGAAATGTATTTAAGTATAAATCAAACAAAATATAAAATCAATGACTCCTGCAGGAAATCAGACGCCATAAATTAGTTTGATCATCACAAATTTGTTACCTATGTTTCAGTTCAACTTGATGATGATCTTACTTTACTTGCAACATAAATGTTAGATAACAGTTACAGAAATGTAGTAGGCCAGAGAAAACATGTCTACCTCCCTGTAAACCTAGTCATGTCTGCTAACAGAATACTTGTCCACAATTATCAATGCAACTTTTACTTTTTGAACCAAGGCCAGCCAGCTAATTAGTCATTTTGAAATTAAATTTGATTTAAAGAATATAATTGTTCATAAAATAATTCAGGTGGTCAAATACATACTTGAAAACAAAACAAACAAAACCCTGATAAATGTGAAAACAAGGAAAATACTAGGCACACAGTATAATTTGGTACAACAGCTGAGTAAGTAACATTATGTTGCTGTAGGGATAAATTCAGTCCCCAGTCAGAGTCCCTTCAAGTCAGTACTGCACTGCCTAAATGGTGACATCTGAAAAACAAATAAAAATAATAAATAAAAGGTTCACTGACTTTTATCAGCACAACAGAACAATGTTACAAGAGATTTTGTTTTTCTATGTACTACACTGCCTTTTGCTCATGATTCCCAAATAAATATTTGAGCCTGCTGCCTACATATCAAAGTTCCTCTCTGGTGTTTTGATTAAACCCCTAAAAACTCATGTGTATCGATGTTGTACATTTAGAAGCTGTTTTTTCCCCATGAAACTAACCCATTCATGACCTAAAATAGCTTAGATATCCCTATACACTGTTGTCTCCTTTAGAAGGTGCAGATCTATGAAGTCCTCACCTCCATCCCTCATTCAGCCTTCACTCCTTGCTGCAGCACAAACACAGCAACTCACTCATGACTCTGCTCTAACACTGTAAAACTGCTTGGTTGAGTTATTCAGCGATACATCCTGGAACTGGAAGCTGATTCAAAAGAAAAATAATTCAGAGAGCTCCACCCTGCAAGCTAAAAGGATTCTCTGGAAGTCTAACCCATGTTTTTGAACAGTTATCAGGAAACTGCAGTTTCAAGGTGAGATTCCTGAGGTGTTGAGTTGACTTATTATTTTGCTCATGATGTGTCATCCAGCAGACAAAAAACAGCATATGGACACACTGACAAGGTTAAAAAAACATTGATTTTTACCAGAGGAGCCATATTTCTTTTGTGGTGGCCTTTTAAAAACTGTGTTTGTAAGCCCAGCTGTGGCTGACCTGGGAGAGACTGCTCCAGAGCCCCAGCTGAAAGGCATCTTGCCTGATTAGCTGAGCTGAGGACATGCTCTGAAGCACCCAGTCTCCCGCCTCCGGACCTGCAGGATTGGACGACCACTTGGCACCTTCCACCTCCAGCCAATCCGCCGTAGCCACTCTGCACCTGAAGACCTTGAAAGCTTCAACAAACCCTCAGTCATGGCGACAGGGATTTCATGTGACCTGTTCGCCCTGGTGCCTCATGTTTGTGATTCTGTGTGTTTGTGTGTATTGTGCTTGGCAGGGGGTTAACTTTGTGAAGAGGCATTCGTTTGTCTTAGTGAAGACGTTTTGGTGGCGTCTGTTAACCCCTACATTATTTTAGGGACAGCATTAGCGTTTGCTGTGTAGAACTGACGCTAGTGTTGTTTATGTGTTCTGTAGTCACACTGTGTGGTGATTTGTGTCCCGTGCTATGTTTTGTGATGTGTGTTCAGAGGCACCCGTTTTGGTTTAATTTTGTGCACTGGGCACTTGTTTGTACTTTGTTTGGTGTGGTGTTGCTATTGTGTTTACGTTTGGCTAGGGAGTTTAGTTGTGTTTTGTTATTTAGTATTAGTAAATTTCTAGTAACTCTGTAGGCCTTCGTTCGGTTTTATTCAGTTCTTTGATTTTAGCAACACCCACCAACTTTGTTACTTTGTGTATCACCTGTTTTATGTTAATTTAGTCACTAAGCAATAAATTGCTTTACCTCGCCTATAACACCTGGTTTTATTTTTGTTGCACCCAGCTACCCCTAAAGGCTCGGTCGTAACAGTATTGAAACTATTACATACATATTTACAGAATCCTAATAACGTGCTAATATTCCCTTTTTTAGGATCTGCACACATTGCCTTGTTACTGAAGAGTGAAGAAATGCAACACAAATAACTTGCATGCTGCACATTTAGATTTTTATATATTGAGAGGTCTCTTTTTCATCCATTACCACATGCGGGTGTATGTACATTCGTGAAATGAGTGTGTCTGAGTGTTTGCATGTGTGAAGTGTATTGAGGAGTGAAGACAATGTGTGATATCCTGTGAGAAAACACCATCTACTGACGTGCCACTGTGCCTAAATAAAACTCTGATCAGAGAGAAACAATTCCTTCTCATGTCTATCATTTAATTTGCAAAGATTGTATAAAATATGATTTCTCTCGCAATCAGTTTAAAGTTTTAGTCTAAAATCTCAATTAGGTGTCTGTCAGAGATGCAGTAAACGCCTCGTAAAACGGCTTTCAACACACATGTGCTTTGACTTTTTTGTCAGTCATCACACCACACAGCATGTCTAGCATTCAAAAACATTGGTCACACCTGAGCTGGAAGGAGAAAAAACAAAGAAGTGAATGTAATCAAAAGAAACAATTAAATTATAAGCCTTTGACTAAGTTTAATTATGGTAAGTGTAAAAAAAATGCTGTTTCTATTTTTCACAAAAAAGGCCAAATTTAAAGTTTATCTTTTATTGTTTCCTGCCATTTATTGACTAACATTTTCCACATCCAATCACTGCTTCAGTATTTGTTTTGTTCTGAAATCCTGAAACCCCAAAAGGAAACCGGATTGTTGCTGACTGGATGGATCTTGATCATCAAATCATGTGTCTCCTTTCAGCCTGAACGGCTACAACTTCCGGGTACGTCACTAACATAAGTGATCAGCAGAGGGCGCCATGATGTAATTTTTTGAGCTGAGATTTTTTTTTAAAAAATGCACAAAAAAATCCACACAACATGAAAACCAGCAACAGAGAGGCAGAATAAGACAGACAGGAAGGTGTTGTGCTTAGTCCATTACCACCTGAGATGAGGATAACGGTGTAGGGGTTGAGCTGGTGCTGCTTTGTGTTTGGCTGCTAGAGGTGGTAATAATATCCAACTGTAAGGAGTGTGGCCCTCTGTCCCTATCTCTGTCTCTATCCTTTTCTCTTTCTCTGTCCCTATCCCTTAACATACTTAACCACACATTGAACTTATCTCCACCACTGTGACAAGTGTCTATTGAAAAAGATCTAGTGGGTAAGAGATGTGATGGAAAATGACTTTCTTTTTCCTTTTTATTTCTGCCTGTATTTATAGATTACTATTTACGTTTAACCATTGCTGTAATTCATACTTTGATTCATTGTGCTGACAGAGAAACAAACAGCTTCCTCATATATTTGTCTGAATGAACTTAGCGTCAGCAGAAAGATAAAAAAAACAATAATATTTAGCTCAGTCAAACACATATCAGACCAATTGCTCTTAGTGACAATATGCAGCTACATTTTCTCAGTTAAAGTGGCTTATAATAGTATAGCCAAATACATTGCCATTGATTTTTTTCATGAAAATTATTAGTCCCCTCCATGGCCGGTGCAGACATCTCAGACGAGGAGGTGTACAGTCACCCATAATCTCCATCCCCCCATTTATCATTTGTGATTAATGAAGTTTATGTAGAGGGTGCTGACAAGAATAACTGTCTTCTCCTCTGTGTCACATTTCCCCCCGTGATTAATTGAACCTCTGGGAAATGGCAAGTTAAATAATATTCTCTTGTCTTTTACCGAACACTTGTGGAAGAAAATAATGTTTATTCTCGCCGCTTTTCTCACTTACGGTGATTGTAACTGAGCTGTTTATCTGCAGTACTTTCCATCTCATTGCCTGTCTCTTGCTTCCCCACACTACACACGCTATGCTTTTTGAAAAATGTTCTGTTGTTTTCTGACTTCATGTTGCAGGTCAACTGATTAGTAAGTGCGAAGTCTGAGAGACAAGTGGGCGTTTGTTCATGTCAGGGAACAAAAAGTTCTGCATAACAGATGGCCAGTGCTGCATAGAATACAGTCACTACAGGAAACTTTGGCAAAAACAAGTTTTTGCATAATGTATGGATTTAGTCCCTCTGCAAAGAGCAGCTGACGGTGAAAAGAAACTGCAACTTGCCTGTTTGACAAAAACTGACAAGGACAGGTCTGACCTGTGTAGAAATCAGGGGTTGACAACAAAACACGAGCAGACCTGAAGAGCTGCCCTCATCTCCAGCTGCAATATCATGCAATTTGAAGAAAAGACAAGCATGCAAGGATGAGGGAATATCGTCAAAGTGAGTTTGTAAAGCCCCACAGGCCTTTACTCTGGGATTCTCTCCCAGTGTTGAGAAGACCCTCGCTGAGATTATTCTTCAGATCCTTCTCTTTGTGTCACATTCCTTTATATTACAGAGACACAAACCGACTTTTTGATGAAGATTATACGCAGCACACCAAGGAGACGTCTCTCTCTTTGCATGAGAGCCTGATAACTGATCGATGACAGAGTAAAGCTGCATCAAGGAATTACTTAAAAAACTATAAAAGAGGTTGTCAGTGGTTTGAAGTTGATTCTCTTGCATTGCAATGAGTACTCAGAAAAATAAAGCAAATCTTTGTGAAAAGTCAGTTATTAGAGCCTTAGCAGCCTTTAACTGATTTGAAAGAATCTAAAATACTGAGTCACACCCTGAAATCCACTTGTGTTTGACCAGAGATATGTATCAGGCCATTTGCAACTGAATCCAAAACCAAGACCTCACTCAATTTTTGCGTATCTGCCCACTTTGTTACACATATAGATGTGAATACCACATAATCTGAGGATTATTTAGGTCTGTATTGCATAGAGCTGCACAGTGGCTGGATCGTTAGCACCGTTGCCTCACAGCTGGAAGATCCTGGTCCGTGTTTCAGCCTGGGCCTGGGATCTTTCTGTGTGGAGTTTGCATGTTCTCCCTGTGCAGCATTGGCTTTTACCAGGATCTCCAGTTTTCCTCCCACAGTGCAAAAACATGCTGAGACTGATGATTCTAAATTGTCCGTCGACGTGAGTGTGCTTGGTGGTCTGTCTCTATGTGTAGCCCTGTGATAGACTGACGTCCTGTCCATCGTGTCCTCTGCCTTCACCCAAGTCGGCTGAAATAGGGTCCAGCCCCAACTCAACCCTACAGAGGATTAAGCGGTGTATAGATGATGGATGGATGGATGTAGAATCAGCAATTATGAAATCACACGCGACCCAGATAGATGTTTTCAGCACTGCAGTCTGAGTATTTCAGTGGTAAAACTGGTAAATGCCATTAGAAAGTATTTGAAACATATACTGCACATGCACCTACTGTATATATGGAACATACTCTGTAGAAGACTGTAGAAAGTTGCAACTTGAACAGTCTTTACTCATTGAGCTTTAATTATTAATAGTTAGTGTCACATGAAACATAATAAAAGAGATGAAAGTGCTTCCACATGATGAACTCAAGCTAACGAAGAATCTTATCAGATCAGAAAGGTGGACACATTTTACTTCATGCTTGATAAATCTACACTCAGCATAATTGTCATAATGATGACAATGCGTAATCGTAATCAACAAATTCAAACAAATTGGTTCGTTAAAATGACAGCCAGCTAAGATGTGCAGGAATGAACGATGATGTAACCGACTACAATATGCACCAAGCCATGTTGACCGTGATTAAAGAAAAGATATAAGAAAAGTGGTAAAGAACGGAGACATATCTGCACCCACACAGTCTATGCTGCAATCTTGATCCTGAGACCTTCAGTACAAAGCAACTGGGCTTTTCCTTTTGGTTCTTTAGAACTGAAGAAGTCTTTTGGATAAGAGGTGAAACGTTTTAAAGAACTGAAAGGAGAAGTTCAGTTGCTTTTTACTGAAGCTTTTAGGATCATCACGACCTGGACCTTACTGAGAATCTGCACCTTTATTCTAAGCATGTTCTAACAGATTGTTGTTCTAACACATGGAGGCTATTTAAAGACTCCTAAAGAGCAGAGATCTTGCAAATAGGACAGTGATGAGTTACGATCATTACCTTAACACTTCTCTCAAGCGCTTCATTAATGCATCTTTTCCCTCAACATCCTGTCAGAATATTTTCAGATTGATGCAAGTGTTGATTTGCATGTGTAATTTCCTGTATAATCAATGTAACGCTTCACGTGCCTGTTTAATATATTGAATTGCTGGTTTGAAATGTGAATAATACACAGACAAAATGTATATTGAGGTCTGTACTGGCATCAATGGTTAACATCCCCCAATAAGTTAAAAAGCCATTAATCAGAACAAGTTTTTGGATGACAGGCTGTGAAAAATCCTCTTGGTGAGTTTTTATTGTTTCTTTTTGATTGTATTTTCCATCATGATTTCGGTTTTTGCTCTTTTCTACATAAAGGCACCATGTCCACAATTAGACACATAAGTTAGACCATGACAAAGGCTTGAGACACGGAGTCTACAGCTAACCTATAAGCTTTTCACAGTGGCACCATTTCTTTCTTTCTTTACTGGCGCCTGTGAGCTGCAGATAAAATGCAGAGGTCCTCTCCAGTGTGTCAGTTTGCAGGTTTGTGCCGGCTCATTGTGAGTCAACAGCCTGGTGCCTCCTGAACTGAGAATAGCAAAGGTGACAGACAACAAACTGAGTCCCCCGGACTGTTGAGAAGCACCGAGATGACAGAATCTGTCAAGAGACACGCTCAGTCTCTTTTGCTACAATATGTGAAAAAGCTGCTTTTCTTCATGATGTGACTGCAAATGCTGCGTGGGGAATACATCACTAGCACTGCATTGGCACATGTGTAAAATCACAATTCATTTATAGAGACAATCTAAACAAATATGAACCACATTTAAGAGGTTCTGCTTCCCTTTTCCATAATATTTTATCAGCATTGTGTTCTTTGTTCTGCTCAGCCATATTTCACATTTAGTAGTTGGGCACAGTCTATACAATGGGGTGATCTCCTCCTCTCTGCTTCATTTATTCTAGCCTTCATAGGTATTTCCTATCTTCTATACCCTCTCTATACTTAAGAGGCAAAATACATTGTCGTGATTGATACCATTGTTGCTGCCACGCTGTCAGCATCAGTTCTGTCAGTGAGAAGAGGGAGAGCAAACAATGATTACTACACGGGCAAGAAAATGCATGTTTGGAACGAAGTAGGGAGGTGCAGAGGACAAATTTCCTTTTCAGAGATAATGGCTTGTGTACATTTGCAGCCACCGCAGCGTGCCGTCACGATTACACATCAAAGTATCAGCGGTTGTGGAGGTGCCGGTTTGTCATCATCCCTGAGCCATTTAACCACCAGGCTTCTCACTTCACAAAGATTATCAATCACAACCTCTGCTGAGATGTGCCACACCTCGAACAAACAGTGTCCATGGAGAAAGTAGTGCTGAGATGAAAATGTGAGGTTTCCATGGCAATGGAGTGTAAAGACGGAAAGATGTTGGGTTTAGGTTGGGTGTTTGGTATATCTCTGTAAAAAAAATTATATGAGTGTTACTGAAATAAGAGTTTACAGGTGGTGGTTACAGGTACACTGTAAAAAAAAAAACTCAATTTTGCTCAAAATAACTACAATTTTAAAAAATGCATTTTTTATTGAATAGTGTGTAAAAATACAAACAATACCTGGAAATTAACAAAACAACATTTTAATATTGTGACAATAATGCCAAATTACATTTATTTTTCATTATTTTACAAAAATATCCTGTTATTTATACAGTATGTCTTCTGTTTTCATAAATTACAAACAAATATATGAAAAATGACAATAATCATCTGTAATTAAATATGTTGTTCCTTATATAAAGAGCCATGCCAACATTATCCATTATTTATTCCGCATACTTTTAAGGTAAATATAATGTATTTTATATTCATGTATATTTCTATATTCAAACCCTGTTTTGTGTATTCTTGGAATCAAGCAAATATTTTCTATTACATCCAACATAACTTTGTATTCTCAAGGTAAACTGTAAGTCTTGAGGTTGAATCTTTTAGGCATGCGGTCCCTGGGTTCTCCCACTGGCTGCAAGAGTGTGTTGGTGGTAAACAAGCTCAACTGCCTTTGTTGTGCACACCTGAGAAGGTGTGAAAGGCCTCCCCGAGGAGTCTTGTATTGTCCCCACACTCCCTGATGCTGCTGGAGTTCACTGTACCCTCATGGCTGCCTAGAATTTTGGACATAGATACATACTTCAGGTTTGAATTTATTTAAATGAAACTCATATTTTGTAAACTGGTGTCGCTTTCAACTTCATGTTGCAGCACACGAGCTAACAACACAGAGAAAGCATTTTTAGCTTTACAGGTCCTCCTGGGATGGCTCTGCAGAATTATTTGTGGATAATTAGTTGACACTGCAAATTTGCGTCAGAATAAATTAAACAAAAGTATTTTGGAGTGAATAGTGGTGTGCACTCTATTTGTCTTTCAAAATAAGACGGTTATTTAATAATCTTGAGCATGTGTTAACACTTAATTGAAAGCATGTGATGGTAATAATTTAGGCCAAATGTGTAAAATAAAACTCTTTAACTGCAGAATTTTCAGGCCTTTCATTTTATTGAAGGTGTTGGATCATAATAGCTCAAGAAACTTGTGTAAAACAATGGTGTTTTACTGCATAACCTTTAAGACTATCAAATTATTTTAGGTGTTCGATCACTATGATGTATGAAAAGATCTGTAAAATAGCAATGTTTCTCTGTAAACATATGAAAATGTGTGTAAATTTCTTGTTTTTGCACTTTGACTGTTTTAGTTTTTTTCTTTTTTGCAGTTTTCTTTTTGCAGTGTAGAGATTTGAACGTAAGGATCCTCTGTGTGCTCTACTGTGTGAGCATGGCAAGCAAAATGTGACCATGACAAATTGTAATTTGACAAATGTATTGTGAAACTTGAGCTGTGGGGACATAAAATCAATCACCATGGGAGCTTTTCTTCTCGCTCGAGGTTTAGATTTGGGTTAAGTTTGAAGTTAGGATTTGGACAGTATGTTTAGGTTTAGCCTCCAGGAAATGAATGTAAGTCCGTGTAAAGTGGAGTGATGGAAACAAGGCTGTGTGTGTGTGTGTGTGTGTGTGTGTGTGTGAGACAATATGAGGAGGCTCACGTGACGATCTTTTAAATTCCTGTTTCCCTGCAGCGCAATTTGTCAGTGTGAATTGTGCTGCTCGTACGCATGTCTGCTCACTCCGGCCACGGAAGGTACGAGGACTAGACTGCTTGAAGGCTTCAAGCGTCGCTCTGCTCCCTTCATCATGTTGTTGTTACAGTTTTGAGGCTCGTTTTGTGTCTTTTTTCTTTTTTCTTCTTCCTTCTAAACCCTTTGAGCTGCCTGGTACCAGCAGGAGGAGGAAGCAGAGGAGAAGAATGCAACATTTCACTGCTGCTCAAGTGTTATTTCTGCACTGATTTCCACGATAAGGGTGATTTAAAAAAACATATACACATATATAGCCTATTAAACTGCGGGAAATACAACAGCCTTTGTTGTCTCCAATGCACGGCCGCTAGAACGGACAGGAGAAAAACGGAGGATCGCGCTGCAACGCTGCAAGTCGGAGATCAACAGCAGAGAGCCGAAGGAGAGCCCGACCTGCAGGGTCTCCCCCCGAACCCAGAGGAGCCATGTCATCCACCAAATACAAGAAGGACAAGGAGATCATAGCGGACTACGAGACCCAAGTGAAAGGTGAGGTGTGATGCTTCATTGTCTCTGCACGTCGAGTGGATCAGCCTGTATTTGCTGCCTTTTCTCGTATTTCCACAACAGGCTGCAATGCATTCACCTTTACGCACGCACACACACGCACACACGGACTTCTCCCATCAGATGCCAACTAAACCGTGACAGTCAATCCACTGACAGGAGCAGCAGAGTGCAGCTCTTTTTTTTTTATTTCCATCCCCTCCTGTCTTTCTTGCGCGTCTTCCATTGAATGAACCAGCAGCCAGTAAAGGGTTTGTGTGTCCTCGGTGTGAATTTGCCATCATTTTGGTTTGGATCATGGTTTGTTGCTGGGTAAAAATGAAATCGGTGCAGGTTGGAGGTCTGGCTGCTTTATTGCACCTCGTGGGGGCCTGTGTTTGGTTTGCTGTGGTTGGAGATGATAGAAGGTTATTTGGGAGTAGATTTAATGTACATTATGTATATATCAGACACAGATTCAGTGCCTTAACACACAGACCTGATGACACTCTGCTCATGTTTCGCCTTTGATTCCTGGTCAGGGATTCCTGGTAACATGGATAACACGCTCTCTGATCTAATGTCAGTCCTTTTTTGACACTTCATGACTCTTTAAAATGATTTTAGATGGGGGTCTAAAGGAAGCCTAAAGAAAAACAAGTAGAGGATTTGGCCCTTGCTGTAATGCCTATGGATTTTTTTCTATGCCTGTCGGCGTTGTGTGACACCCGAGGTCAACTGTGCTATGTCAGTTTCTGAGTAGTTCCTACCATTTAATCCTAATTTATTAATAAAGTGATGCCTTATTCTTAATAGTAAAGTAAAAATTAGATATTATCAGCTGATATTGGCCTGTCATGGATATATAGATGTCTGTGTGTGTTTGGATATACACGGATATGAAAACTTTCTTTTTCTGGACCTAATACAGAAAAAGATGCTTGGGGTAATTTGGAAACAGCTTTGACTCCATTGTTTTACAGCACTCTCAGCACTGTCCGCAGCACATGTAGCAGAGTATGTATCACAGCTGAGCAGACGGCGATGCGGAGTCAAGCAGCATCTTTGCAGCTAATTAGTTTGTGAAACTCATTGCTTGAAGGTTAATAAACAATGGCGAGAAATAGAAATAATATTGGCAAGTATATCGAGATCAGAATTGATTACTTTTAACTCCCTAAAATAGGTATCAGCCTCACCAATTCAGTGTCAGTTGAGCTCTAGTAAAAATACAGAGATACTGTCCACACGTATATAGAGTGTCCTGCCTATGACCTGACATTTCCCTAAGTGGAACAGAGGTTCAGTTTCATGGCCTTTCACCCATTACTTGCACTCTCACCCTCTTTGGTTTCGCTAATGTTACATCTCCAGGGCTTTAGCAGATCACGCTTTGAGTCATACAGCGGAGTGCGAAGAGTTGCATGAGCAGGAACTGATCTCCAGACACATTCCTCTTTGTGTGGGAAGCGTATCAGCTGAATGATTTCTACTCACCAGGCTTTCACTGCCTTCTAATCTTGCTTTTGTCTCGTGGCATTAGCTGGTCATTGCGGAAAAAAATGCTTGTAAACATGTCAATGGCCATCTTAATTCCGTTGCTTTCTACTTTACTCCAGGCCATTTTTTTTTGGTAATTCAGGCTGTATCATGGGAGAATTTTGCTCTCGCTTCATAGATCCAGCCCTGTCTGCTGCCTCTTTCCATTAGACAGGGTCCTTCAACTGCGTGAGGAGGAAGGATGGTAATTTATGGAGAATGCTGCTTGTTTCTCATTCACAGCTGGTGTGTTGCATAGCCTAGAGACACACAGGGCTCTGCTTTTGACATCCACCACCCCACAACAATGGCAATGTTATGAGCTGAAGCAGGCAGCGACCGACCGGTAATGAAATTCAGATTGGAAATTGCACCTGTCTTTTTTTGAGTTATTGCTTTATGGTTAATGTGTACATGGCAGAAGGGGCCAAATCATCGTTGTGTCACTGATTGGGTCATAACAACGTGGCAGGGCTTCTTTATTATGTATGAGGGCTAATAGACGGGTGACAAAAAATCACTTGGTTTCGGCAGTAGTTAACAACAAAGAAGAAACTCTGTCAGTGTGTTTGCCAAATTTTTGTGTTAGGTTTAAAGGCGATGGCTGCAGATGAAAAGCATTGTAACAACAAATTTCATTCATCTGTCACAGTGTAACAAACTACTCTGCTCAAATCTTAACCCCTACCATTAATGAATTCTTAACCACCCCTGAGGCTGGCTGCCAAAGCTGAGGTCTCTGAAGGACCCTGGGAGATGGTGTTCACTTTATTCAAGCTGTTCAGCTGGCAGATCCTGCATTAGCATGTCAAAAGAGAGGGTTCATACGCTGAACAGAGAGAGACTAACTGAGGAGCTTGGACCCTGTTATGCAGCAAACCACCGTGTGGTCGCTGGACTGCTGCCTCCTCCTGTTTGCCAGCTTTATAGGCAGCTTGTGAAGTGGGCTCGACCATCAGCAGCTGTTTGACATTTACAATGGAAGCTTAGGGGATAAACCTATACTTTGCCACTATTGTATTCAAATGTGTGCTTTAAAATCTAACGATCACAAGCTAACTAGCTGGTTTAACAGAGACAGAGAGAACAATGGCTGTTGAGAGATTTGGTGATGATACAGGACAAAGTTTAAGATTAAACCCCTAAACTCAGCTATTTTTTATACAACCTGATTCATGTTATATATATATAGTTTACTTATATCATTTACTTTGACTTGGGTGACAGCAGGTTCTGTTGGCTGTGTTCCCTCAATCCAACTCAGCAACTTAATCACTGATTCAGTGTACTGGATGAAATGCAATACAATTTGGTCCCATTGTAATTATCTGGCATACTGGCCCCTTAATAATACTATTTTTCTTGCAGTATTTTGAAGATAAAAGTCGGCATGATCAGTTTTTCTAAGCTGATGGCTTAGTCTGATAGCTTGTGTCCATAGCCACATCTGTGACTGATTTTTTTGTGTAAATCATTTACTTGTGATTGTTATTTACATGTACAACAAGCGCAGGGCCCTTACTGGTAGTCATTTTGTAGATGTAACACTTCTTAAGCCTGGTCACGGCCACCCCAGTCATTACCCACACTGACACAAAAAAACCTCACTCAAAAACGGGTGTTCAGACAGTCACACACATTTACTGCAAAGTGTTGTTGAGAGGAAGTACAGTTTTACTGTGATGTGCATCACTTAAGAATGGACGTGCCTCCATTTGTTTCTGAACTGCTCTGATCAGAAAAATTAATGCAGGCAGCTGCTCATGGAAAATTTTCAGTGTCCTCCAGATGTACACATTAGAATCCACCCACGCCAAGCACACACTCTGGAGGTGATACTGAAAAGGAAGCTTGGTTTAAACACCTCTGGGTTCAGGTTTCTTTTTGTCATTCGCCGTTAGTCTCTGCTAGTTCCGCTCTACTAAACGTAATGCAAACAAGTTTAAACTGAAGCAGAACCTAATAAAAGCCTGAAAATGATATGATCAACTTCCATTATACAAACATACGATTTTTGCAGAGCACAAACCTCTGTGCCCGATTTGCATAATGAACCGTTTGTGTCTTACAGTATACAGTGCATAATCACGTAGCTTTATGTCAATGTTCCATTGCAGTGTGAAGGGAAGTGTGGTTTGTGTTGTTACAAATCACAGCTCTAACTACTTGCACGAAAGTAAAACTGCAGTATATCATGTGTGTTTAAAGGTACCTCTAATGAGCCTAAAAAGTGTTGCCAGTTCGGTTAAATGCTGATGAGAATTATGTGAGACACAAGGTGTGTCTCTGTTTGTTGTTGCTTCAGGCCACAGAGTCTGCAGAGGGAGATAAATGTGTGGACAACTATTCCTGGTTCATGCTGTTTGTTAGTAAAGCAGCACTGAATACACTATTTATGCACTGAAATACACTCAGAACTAGTGAGGTCCGTTGTATATTGTTTACTTTAGAAACATGCATTGCTCAGTTGATGCTAGAAAATTTGTCTGAAGATCAGAGCTTGTTACCATCATGGTGGGACTTGGTTAGTTACCGATTAGCACCCTGCTGTGCAGCATAAAGCCGCCTGTGTGGAGACTGACATGTTGGGAGTTGAAGAAATGATCACACTGAGTCACTCGCTGAGGATCTTCCAGCTGCCCGCTTATTTAGCAAACCTGCTGCAGACTGAGTGAACATTTGCAAAGGGAAATAAATATAAAAAAACACCCACTAGCTATTAAGGCAGAATAATCTTGAGCAGAACAGCTTGTTTATTCTGTGGTCCAATAAAATTTGGGCTCCATTCAGACTTGGTTTGTTTTTGTGCAGTGGCAGTGACTAGTCAAACAAAGACACAGTGTGGATTTCTCTTTTGCATGATTCATGGTATTTATATGAGGTGAAGTATTAATGGGAATGCTCAACACTTTGGGATATACACTTGTTCACTTTCTTGTTGGGAGTTGGATTAGAAGACTGGTACAGCCCCCAGTTGGATACACTTGGTATGAACCTAGTTTAGTTCAGCACAAAGACTAGAAATGACTAGTTTGGTCAAATCCAACGGTAATAAAATCCACATACCAGCACCTCCTCTCACAAGGTAGTGCATATCACATGTTTGTTTTGCGAAGACAGTCTCTAAGTTAAGTCTAAGTTTCATAGATGCAGTTTCCCAAAAATGCTGAACAATTTTCTTTAATCCTTGTGACATTTAAGTGAAGAAACCTGAGAAGAAAGCTGAAAATTATTGTATTTCTCTTGGCATCGACAGTCTATGGCAACTGAATGAATAAATGTATATGCTGTCACCGTACACACACAAATCTTAGGCTCCCTTGCACCACCTTTGTGTATTACACTTTAGAAAACAATAAGTTGCAGTCATCCTGAAGTATCATCCTGCCCTCTGTCACCATAGAGTTCAGCTTCAGTTTTTTCAACTTTGTTGACTCTTCTCTTGTCTCTATAAACTCAGTATGATGAATGCAGCTGCCACTTGATTCACTGAGTTTTTTCTGTCCATTTCACAAGTGTTCAAGACATAATCGGCCTTTCATGAAACGGGGGATCTGCCAGGCATAGATTATCATTGAACACAGTCTCAGAGTAGTTTTTCTGTTCATGTGGTGGCATTGATGAAGGAGACAAAGGTCCATTTAAATGTAAAGAGCAGTTTTATTTCCTTGGTTATGTGGTGCCAGTCAGTGCATGATTTCATTTCTCATTGAACTTTTCTATGCTGAAAGAATTTTAATCAGCACTGTCTGGAGACGGATAACTTTCAACATCATTACTGTATTACAAGTCCAGTACTACTCTACTGTGTGCTGGGAGACTAAAGCCTGTAGTTACAGGCTGTTACACTTAAAGGTTCCATTTTAAACCCTTTTTCAACAAATTAATGTAAGTTTTACAAGTCCCCAGAATGCATCTGTTTTTTTAAAGTTTCAGCTCAAAGTACCATGACTCTATAACCCCTGGTGTTAGGCATGCTGCAAACGGGCTGATCCAGTGACTGTAGCTTTAAATGCAATTGAGCTACTGCTGCTCTCATCCCTTAAGGAAGAGGGTTGTGCCTTTCCTGCTGAAACATGCCAAAATCAATATGGCTGGTAATAAAAACTTAGGACACATTTAAACCAGAATCATCATGAAAACACAGATATGGTATAGGCAAGTTAACAGTTTGGTGCTATGGCTATGGTATGGTGCTCAGGAGTTAATTTGTTATTTTTTTTTACATGGGATTATGGCCCGCTGGGAGCTCCCCTCCTGCTCCCTCTTTGTAACAACCAACACACAGGGGAGAAGTCAGGCTAACAAGGGGGGATGCATTTTGGTCATTTTGCCAACAAAGGGGGGTGGCGTCTCCCCTCTTCCCCTTTCACATCACCTTTTGGCTAAATTGCACAATGAATCATGTGGTGGTGCTCACATTTCCAAAACTGCAGGCACCATGACCATTTACTTCTCACATGTACTGTCCAGGAATGGTGACAAAACAAGCCAGCTGAGATTTAGATTGCACTGTGCCACAAAATGTGACATGAAAACAAAGTTACAAACCTCCAGTACAGCTTAAAATTTGTTCTAAAATTTCCAAAATTTATGATTGATCAGAAATTATAGAAATGTTAAGACTGCTTTACAGTTTCGTCAAAGCGCTGACCTGTGGGAATATAACCAATGCTCCTTGCAATACAAGGATAAAATAAAATAAAAGTAATTTATTGGGTTTGTCAGATGCTGGAAGTGCATGGAGACTCTTGTGTTCACTCTTGCAGCCAACAACAGAACATTTGTCTTTTGCAAGCTAAGAGCTAGCAGAAAATAAATATTTTCCACTACATAGCTACACTTTTGCACTTGCCTCAGTGGTTTGATAATGTTGCAAATGGTAGTAATGGCAGGGTTATGCACATCTTTAGCTTAGTTATCTACTTCCAACTCAGAAACTGGATCAAATTCTTACTGGGCTGTAAAGCTGGGTAACCATCTAGATATGGAGGGGCTGGGGGAACAGCCATGATAAGTGACTTAGTTAAAAAAACATGATTGAAACACATCATTGAAAAGGATGACTGATCTGATATCCCAAATCAGCTCAGTAGAAACAATCTTCTATTTTTCTTTTTCTGCCATCACTGTCACTTTAATGAGAAGACTCTTAACAGCTCCTGTACAGAGACTGTCCCGGTGATGAAGGTCAGTGCTTCAAAATCCTCTTATTTCCCCTGGAAATTCACACCACTGATAGGACAAAAACTCAGCAAGCTCAGGTCCAGTCTGATAAGGATGTGAATACTGAGACTGACAGTACCTGGGTCACCTTGCAGGCAAACTGAAAAGCCTTCTTGAGAATTTGAAACTCGTGTAAGTTTTTCCTGCAACACATTGACAGATTATCTCCCAAAGAAATAATAAAAACCGAACAGTGAAATAAAAATAGAAAACTGCATTGAAAACCATTAAAGCTATCTTAAAAAGCCATAATAGGGGCAATGTTACTGTCACAAAGTTGAGAAATAGCTGATATGTGATAAGAAAAACAACTCTGATTTCAAGAAACATTTCCTGCTAAGTGACAGTAACCATAGAAACAGAGGAAGCAGGACAGTTGTGCAAAAATAACTAAGAGAGTTAGAAAAAGTCACTGTTTCATGAAGTAATTAGTCAAGTTTTGATATTGCATCATCGGCTTGGGACCCGCAAGATTAACTTTATTATGTATCAGTGAAGCACGTGTCCCACAGTAGACTTTAGATAATTAAGCAGCGCACCTATTTGCAGCTCACAAATCCCTCATACCCACTGCCGATGGCAGAAATAGAACCATATGTGGCACAGTCTAACTGGTTATTAGGAGCACAAAACTGTGACATTTTGCTGTAGGGGTGCTAATGAATTGTTTACTGCTGTGCTGCAACAAATAATTATTTTCAGTATTGACTAATCTGGCATTTGTTTCTCAATTAAATGCATCTTAAAATTGCTTATTTTGTGAGACCAGCAGCCCCAAACCAAGATATGCACAGAACAAAGACAAAGAGAGGCAACAAATCCTCACAAAACAGAGGCTGTAACTGGGTATTGCTTAGTTTCGGTGTGCTGTGTGTGTGCAGAAAGTGCACTAAAATAACTGGACTTGAAGCTAAAACTTGCGTAAAGGAAAGAGACTTGATCGGGTTGTGACTCTCCGAAGGGTCTTGCTGAAGGCCAAGAAAGGCGACGTGTCTCTGCACTGGTGGTTTTTCTCTACTTTCAGTTTCACACACTTCTCGCCAGTGAAGAGCTGTACTGTGCTTGTGTTGTTTTTGTTGCTTCAGAAGCCCACACACTCCGGTTTAATCAAAATATTGTTGAAAGAATTTAATCACTCGAAACGTTCAATGTCTCAGTGCATTTTTAAATACTCTGTGGAATGGGAATATTTTATTTTAATTTGAACTGCAATCAGCGCTCAGAGGAAAGTGGTAAAATGATGCTGCAGCACTGTGGTTACTTCAGCAGCTTAATTTTCCAATTTACTCCATCTGTCAGTGCATACATCCTGCACATGCCTCTTCACTCAATGCTGCCACCTATCCACATCCATCAGATTCCACCTCTCCTCCAATAAGCTGCTCCCCGGGGACTGGTGCACGCCCATGTTGCCATGGAGACACCTCTCAGCCTGGTCCTGCAGAGCTGGATCCTGGATACAGTAAATGATAGACAGCTAGTCTCCTAAAGGTCGTGTTTCCAAAGCTTTTTCGTGGGTTTCCCTGAAGTGTTTAATGACAATATGGATGAGAGAATGAGGAGGAAGTCTGGAAGGATTTTTCATTGTGAAGCACAGCAACAGCTGAATGACTGTTTCATTGTCATCTTTTGTTTTACTTAAGAGTGTGTAGTTTAAGGTTTATTGCAGTTTGGGAAGGACAAATGAGCCATTTGCCTGTAACTTAGTATCCCAGTTGTTTCAGATGATAGCAGTTTCCGAGATAACATTCATTCTTACTGAGAGGAGATTGTAAAAAAAAAAAAAAGAACTACCAAGGAGGGAAAATTAAGCCCAAGACAAGCTGATTTGATGAACTTTTTACAGTCTGAATTGATTTTTAGCTTAGTAGACGGAACATCCAGTGGAAAAGCCGATAAAGCGGCAGATAATTAGGAGTGACGATGCAGAGACTGACAGCTGACATGTTGCTGGAGGGACGCTCCATCAGTTCATCTCTGCCCCGCCATTGATTGGTCTCAGCTCCTGTTGTCTTATCTTTGAGTACACGTGCTGCAGCAGACTGGGCTCAAAGAGGGACCCGGTGAGATAGAGACAGGCAGAGGAAAACCTGCGCCGACACCAGGAGCATGCCCTCATGAATCCAAAATTGCGTTAATCATTGGAGGATTAAAACAGAACAGAGAAGTGGGGGGATTAGTTCAACGACTGGAACGTGTATTATGAGACTCAGTATGAGGGACAGAGAGAGTGAATTAAGGTCTGGATAAGGGATGTGTTCGTCTCTGCAGCGTAGAGCCCCGATACTGCAGAGCTGAGTTGGGGATTAGGTTAGAGAAATTTGGCTCAGAGTTGCTTTTGTTTGGTGTGTGTGTGAGTCTAGATATTGAATGTGTGTGTCTTACCACATGGTGATGCCCAAGGACATTATGTTCAAAGTGTTTAGTACCTATTGAGGCTGGTTATGATTTAGAATACATCCCACTTACACAGGGAAACTTGTAGTACTCCACATGTACTGCAACAATATCCAGTGTAGTCTTCTTGTTGATTCACTTGTTTTTATACTATACGTGGCTGCAAATGAAACGCGTTCACTTTCAAACTCCACTGTAAGTGAGATCATATTTTAGTCTTGTTATCCTGCAGCGAAACGGTCCATGTCTCCTGCTCCTCCGCTGTCAGCCTGCTGCCCTGCACAGCCTGGCTTCCCCTGCTGCCCTCAGGATGCTCTGCAGAGAATCCCTCTCATTCACTGCGCTCCAATTTTATCTCGACTTCATTGCGTCAAGGCGTCACGTGGCCTTGCCCAACAGCAGAGTTGCAGTAAAATGCTGCACCAGTGCATCACCACTGGTGTCCTGAATTGACTTCAGAAGGAGCAGCAGTTTTTTCTATGATAATAAGTAACATCTTGTCATTGCTGTGGTTTGATAATAAGAGGGAACGATGACTCAATCCCCTTCAGTCTTTGATTTAACCCTGAACGACTCACGTCTGTGCAACAAAGTAACAGATGTAGAGGTTTCTGCATGAAAAGGGGCTCAGATGTAACTGTACCATTCCTTTAGAATGTGCAGGTCTATGAAGTTCCTGCCTCTCACCACTCACTGCAGCTCGGGCACACCAACTCACCCATGACTCTGCTCAAACAGTGTGAAACTACTTCATGCTACTCAAAAGCAAGTTGAAATTTTTGACTAATTTAGCCATACAGCTCAACCTGCAAAGCAATTCTGAAGAATAATGATTATATAGAAATCCCCACTGTGCAAATTGGTTTCTTGGGTTTGTTACACATGAAACCCTGGATGTCTGAATCTGTGCTTTTGAGACTGTCTCTGGCACACTACAGTTTCAAGGTGGAAATGTTGAGCCATTGACTGTTTATTTCAGTCATGATGTGTCTTCCAGCCTATAAAAACCCCATATACACCATATACCTCAGTAAAAACCTGATTTTCACAGAAGGGGGCCTTTAAAACTCCTTTTTAGTGTGGATGTGTTTTACCTTTATGTTTGTATTTCTGGATGTTGCTGGCAGTGTTTTCCACTAAGCTACATTTTGCCTGAGGGAAAACTAAAAACCTTTCAGATTACTGGATGTCTGTTGAACAGAGGAACTTCAGCCAAAATTTAGAGCAAACACTCACCCATTTAGATTATATGTGGACAGAAAATGTTTGTATTTTCCTATCCCAGGAATGATATCGAAACCTTTTGAATTTGATCATTTTATCATGCTTATTGTGTACATCTGAGAGTGCTGGTCAGCTTCTCCTCCGTTGGCCACAATTGCTGTCTTTCTTTAGCCAGAATTACCAGCTCAATAAACCAGTAGACTTGGAGCAGCCAGTTTGCACCTGATACCTTTACAGTTTGTCAAGCCAAGCCTGCTGAAACGACACTGAGTTGTGAGACAATGTTGGGAAAGTGACCACAGTCAGTATTTCAGGTCATGTCAAGCACTGACCTAAACTGACTTATCACCATTTCATCAGTCATTTAAAAAATGTATTTTTTCTAAGTATCACCAGCTCCTTAAAATCTGAGTCGGATTCATACACAATGAGGCCAACACAATGTGAAAACTATCAAAGCATCTGTAAATAGTTTTCTTGCCATTCAGGTCTGTGGGGAGCCAACAGGAGGTCAAAGGGAGTCTCTAATGCAGACTCTCAAAAGATTGTGCTGTAAATGCTTATGGAGCCTAAAAATGCCCTTAGAATCTTTGAAAGCCAAAAAAATTGTTTTGGGCATGTATCCAGTTCAGTTAATACAGCCATAGTGCAAGCCAGTGCACATGTCTGCTAACAAGCTTGACAAGGGCGGACAAGAGAATGGAGATGGAAGCTTTTTTCATGCTCTGTGGACCCAAATCTTTTACAGTTGCTTCACAGGAGGTGACAGGTCATAGGAGGTATTGGATGGAGGGCAACACAAGTAGACAGTTTCCAATTCAACCTTCAGTCTTGGTTCTGAGCTTAATTTCATTTTTCTGCGCTGCCCACAGTAATTACTGGAGACATCTGCATAATGCGTTGCAACACGGCTGCCTTTACAAGGTTTGGTCTTATGAGGGTTAAAGTTCAGAGATCTCCGACGTCCTGCTATTGTTTTCAGACGTTTTCCTGTTCTGTGAAGAGACAAGTGTCCACTGAGCTTTCAGTTCCTGTCCATGAATGGTGCAGGAAAAATGACATTGTGGAGCAGGTGTAGTTTGAAGGAAGAGCCCCTTTGTAATGACAGTATCAAGACCCAGGGTCTGTAGAACATTAACAAATGACTGATTGCTTACAGATTATTTGAGATCTAAAATTGATGTGTGTTTTTGTTACACTACAGAAAAACTATGCATTGAATGGCAGTTTAATGCATATAAACTCAGTTCCAATTGTCTGCAGTTTCTGATTCCAGTAGATATATGAAGCGTGTAATAACATTGTTTCATCGTTAGTCTAATCAGAAAGCCTCATATTAAAGCTGTTTGTAGATTAATGCAGCTTTTGGGATTTTTGCTTTTGCAAACCATTATTGGGAGGTTTTAAAAGGAAGCGTAGTGGACCTAATTATAATAGATACATCAAACAGCTCAGAATCAGTTGGTGGAAACAATGAGTAAGAGAAACAAGAAAAACAAAATTTGCATAACACAGAAAGGTAATTTTGCATGGCTATAACTAAACTAGTGTGAAAAGGTCTAAATTAGGCTTGGTTACAAGAGCAGAACTGGATTTTTCAAGTATTGCCTTAATGTATTCTGGCCATCCAATTAAACACTGTTATGATGCTTAAAAGGACAAATTCATCCATCAAAGAAAGAATTTCAGCCCTCATTTGTCTGATCCCACCAGAGTTTGACCAGATTTCATCTGCTCCAGTCTCGAATTCTTCTCCATCAGCCTTTTTGTCTGAAGATAACCCCCGCCACCCTTCAAAATAGAGGCAGATGGCTCCATCTCTAAATAGATGTACACAGAGGCAGCACACAGTAGGTCTGCCACAAACAATAGCTGCGTGCTCAATTAAGCACCGACATTAAAGGTTTAACTTGCTCACTTTCAATCGGAAGATTTTTGGTAAGCTGCCCAGACAATCCCACCTGAACTGGAGGTACTTTCCTTTCACTTGTCTAACAAGTGTAGTGATAAACGCTGTTTGAAATGCAAATCTTCTTCTCAAATTACAGATGAACAACTTCAAATAAACCCCTGCTTTAATATCTTGAATGCTTTGTGTTTGAACATCAGGTTAATAGTTAAATAGTTAAACTGGCTGCCAGAAGTCCATTTCCATCTCTTAAATCAGTGATGTTTATTCATTTTCCAGAACATTGCATGTGTGATTTTTGTTAAGAGACCCATTTGGAAAACTATGTTGTGTCTATACTCAGTTATTTGTTCGCCACAAAGCATTTTCTCTGGTTAGGAAAACCAGAGCAGCTAAACTGAAAGTGGGGCATCCATGCTTCGTATGTTTATGCAGAAATCCGAGGGTTCAAAGCTTTGTTGCATACATGTCAGGAAGGCAGTGGAGTGAGAGGGGGTGGCTGTAGTTCAAGACACATTTATACTGTATTACACACATAATATGAAAGAAGACAGGTTACTGAAACTAAACCTGAATATTTCAACAGCTGTAGAAGCATTAGATTTGTTGACAGTTTGATATGATGAAAAGATTTACATTTTTTTTTTTATCACTGCTATAAATGCTCTTCTTTCAAGTTCATCTGGTAGTACATCAGAGAAGAGATGGTTATGGATATCAGAATATTTCTCTATGTAAGGGCTGCAGTAATAATCTACAGAATTTGCTTTGGTGGTGCCGAAGAAGATAAACAATCATCTTCAATTTTACTGCAGCCATACAGTATATTCACAGCGTTCCTCCTCCTCACAGACTGAAAAGAACCACAGAGGGGTCCCTCGCTTTGAATAAACCGCAGCGAATGAAGCTACTCAAAGAGCTGGGAACACTTAGGGAATAATTCTCCAATTGCGCATGGTTTCTCAGAGGGAAGGGCACACTTCTGGTGTGCGTGACCTATTTTTCCAATCTCATCTGTCAAAAGCATGGCTGCAGCTTCAGAGTTCCCTTTTTGTAAAAGAATGTTTTCAAAAGTCCTCCCTGTCACTCATGCACATCGGTGTCACATTTTCCTTGGGCCTTTCTGTCGGCTTGACTGCTTTGGCACCGTTTTTCTCTTTTAAAGAAAAAATACAGAGCAAAAAGAAAAAACACTGCTAACAGGGAACATAACTACATGTCTGGCAAAGCACGACATTCCTTGCAGGACTGAAGCAGTAAAGTGGTATCTCCCCCTGAGCTCTGGTCCAGAGCTCCCACTAAAAACAGAGCTTTAAGCCCTCAGAGGTGGTGGGGAGAGAGAGAGAGAGAGGGAGGCCCCTGGATGAAGAGGAGGGCTGGGACAATGGTTAACCACAGAGTGAAGCATGCCGCTCGAGGCTGAGGCCAGGCGGCACGACATCACAGGGAGAGCAAAGCTTCCCCTGCACAACATTACAGACAGAGCCACCACATATCCACGACGAGGACCTGGCTGACCAAATTACACCCTTGACAGCATGAAAACACAGTCTGTGTCACTGCTGTGGTTTTACCATTCAGTTAGCAGTTCATCTGCCTGCAGAGTCTCAATGCCAGAGATACTGTATGTGTAAAATTCATCTTGTCCTTATTCTGGGGGGTTATAACTTTCAGTGACTCATGTTGTAACTGGAGGATGTTACAACATGCAGTGACTTTCTTTAGGAACTAGAAGTTCATTTTTCTGTTGCTGTTTTAGTACATTTTCATGCAAAGTCCGTTTGAGGGGAGGAAATGCTCGATTGCCAAATAAATTCTGCACATGTGAAACTAACGTGTGCAAAGAAATATGAGAAATGCTCATCTTTATTTTGTCATACAGATTAATTTGAAGAATTCCTGTCACTAGATCACACGGGAAAACTCTGAAAGCACACAAGCACTGTGACCAAACCACTAAAGGCTGTGCAGTAATCTTAAATTCTTGTTATTTAATTCGACTTCAGTTGACTTGGGAACTGCACTGAAGAAAAATCTATCTTCATGTGACAGAAGAGCTTCTTTAATCTGAACTGATCAAGAAACATTTTGGTTTCTAATAAAGGATGCACATCAGTTCGGGAAATTTCCTTCCTCTTGTGAAGTGACACCACTCATCCTGTTCATGGCGGCTCCTTCCATCACGTTGTGTTTTTGTTCTACGGAATAAGCCTTTCTCTGTTCCTGAGTGGAGGCCTCGTTGCTGCTGATGACAGCACTACAAAGAGGAATCAGGTTTCGCTTGTGGCTCCCACCAGCACGAAGGATCCGTAGTCTGCCTGGTAGCGTCAGGTTCCTCTTAGGGAGAAATGTTGCTCTGCTTCTTTGCACAAGTGGGGGAGCGCATTAAGTTCTCATTAAATTACTGTACATCCACAGTGCAGACGCTTATGAGAGGTCATACACACAGGTCAGCCTTTTGGCTTTGCACAGAGCCTCAGTGCTCATTTTCCCTCGCAAATAGAACAAATAGAAGAGTGCACATTACTCTAGTTTTATTGATGTTTTATTGGTTGCTTGTCAATTTTGGAATTAATTTAAACTCTTGGTGCTAACTTTTAGGGCTCTGTGTGGACAAGCTGTCTAATACCGGTTAAAGCTTTATTTCTCCACCTGGAGCTTTAAGTCACCTGGATGAGATTGCTGGTGTTCCTTCGTTCAGACAGTGACATCTAGACTGTGGGATGCACTTGTCTTGTCTCTGTGTTGCATTGTTTCCATTAACCCTTTATAAAAGCAGCTGAATTTTATTCAGAGAAGCTTCTGTTAAGAGTAGGATTTGTGTGGCTCTATACTTATATGTCTCTTTTCTTGCGTCCTTTTGTGTGTGTTTTATTGCTATACTGTGTTTTTTTTCATTGTGGAGCACTCTGTGATTTTATCCAATAAAGCTGATATATAAATAATCTTTTTTACTTGCTTACTTACTGTTTGTAGCTGCTGGTCTGAGGTACATTAAAAATACTTGTCAGTATCATTGATAGATGATAATTGTGGACACTAAAATTGTGATATACTGCGTGTTTGTACATGACTAATCATGCAGCTGTAATTGCTTTGTGTTGGGAATATGTAACATGAAATTTTGACATGTTAGAGCTCATGCCTTTCATTAAGTTCCCCTATATTTGTTACTCTAAAAGCCTAATTACACAGTTTAACCCACTGAACTCTGAGCAGTTTCTTGTTCTTTTTTTTTTGTTGCTCTTTTTTTTTACATTTGTACTCACTGGGGGCTCATTTTTCACTGTAATAGAAAGCCTTGGATATCTATGGAAACAGCACAACCATGGCTAAAAGCAAAGAGAACTCCAAAATGTGTTCTGTGAAGTATGGCACAAGTTAAATTTCTTTGAATATTTCTTTTGCAAGAAGCTAAATAGAATCAACATGTACAGCATTTTTCAAGTGTCCTCGGGAATAAATTATATTGCAAATGATAAATGATGCTGCAAAAATATTGTTGCTTCACATATTATAGATATTTTAGTAGTTACATGTTTATTATTATTGCTATTGTTTCCATACTTGTCTCCTGTCTGCTCTTTGTAAACACAATTAGCAGTTCAACCCAGTACAGCTGAAAAATCCCTGAGTTTTGTCATGTGACTACTGGCCACAGCTGATTTGCTAAAGGCTTTTTGGTTATGCTGTGGAGTGAAAAATTTTGTGTTTTTTTACAGAGTCTGAGTTACATTTTGTTGAATTTTTGAAGTAAGACATGAAGAATAAAGGGTTTTTGATTCATTATCATGAATTTGAACTTAAATGACATCACAGATGTGTAGTTAAAGGACTGCCAGAAGGTTGAAAATTCGACAATTCCACCTGTTTTTACGGGTTCTTTCTATTACAAAAGATGTAATTTTGGTGATTTTTTTTTTTTTTAAAAGATAACTTGCCTTTACAACTTCTTGGTGGGTTAATCTTAAAACTCCAAATTGGTCATAAACAAATCTTATTTTCTCAAGCTAAAGAGATAAATATCTGGATTAGATGGTAAACAAACCTCCCCTATTTACATTTGTGTACCTGCAGCGGCTTATTAATCACTTATAATATATTTAAGAACCATAATCAGAGCCCTTTGATGAAATAAGCACATGTCGTCTGTAACAGAAGGTTTATCGGAAATGCTTTAAGTATTCATGCCTTCACTGTGTGTGTAAACAGTGGACTCATGCTGTTTGTGTTTGGTGTTTTGATGGACAGAGATCCGTAACCAGCTGGTGGAGCAGTTCAAATGCTTGGAGCAGCAGTCTGAGTCTCGTATCCAGCTGCTGCAGGACCTGCAGGAGTTCTTCCGCCGCAAAGCAGAGATAGAACTGGAATACTCCCGCAGCTTGGAGAAGCTGGCTGAGAGGTTCTCCTCCAAGATCCGCAGCTCCAGGGAACACCAACAGTTTAAGTGAGTTTTCCTCCCCACAGACTGAAAATACATGTGTTGCTGAAACTGTTTCATGTTTACGTGTTTGTGCATTCAGAGGTTGTGTGATATTCTTGATAGATTTGCTTTCATTAGTGTTATTTACATAATCTACTCCTTGTCAGAGTTCATTTTATATTTATTTTTGTCATCTACTGGCTCTTTTTCCTTTCACTTAGATCCAAAATCATGCATATGCCAAAAGACTTGATGCCTGTCAAATCACTTCAGTGTTTTTAACCTGACTGCTGCTAATCAGTGGGCCTTTCTGCACCCCAGTGCAGAATTATACAACAAAATACTCATATTTTGTTCACATACTATAAGAGAATATCTCTTACTACAGTCATCTGAGTCAAGTCTTATAAGAGGACACAGTACATTACAGGAATTAAAGACTGTTGAGGGATGGACGCAGTCATTCATTGCACTCTTACTGCTATAATTTAGCACCTAATTTTATATGGGAAACCTTTGATTGAACCTTTATGCTTAATAATGTTCTAAATGACATTCACTTAGTAGAATTATGACAGATTCTCCACCACCTCTACATCAGAAACATGAGAACTAAATCTCCATGAAAGTGGAGGTTTATATAAAATTAAAATTTATGCAAGGTAGAAGCTTACTGTGAGCAAAAAGACAACATGTGTCGTACAGTGCAGGCAATGTATGCATTACAGGATGTTTTTTTGGCATTTTAAGCATTGTTTTGACAGTAAAACTGGAGAGAGAAAGGAAATAAGGCAGAGATTATGACATGCAGCAAATGGTCCAGTCGGCTGGGAATCAAGCCGAGGACTGACTGCTCAGGGCATATGTGACCATGTGGTGTGCACCTCAACCACTCGGCCATCAGGCCACTCAGATAAAAAAACATTTTGGAGATGGCTCAATGTATCTACAATATATTGCACAAAATGAGACAATATTAACATTATGGAATTATACTGATGACACAAAACTGAAGATAATTACAGAAAAAAAATTCCTTTTACAGGATTTTAAGATCTCACATGTAATATTTTACTGGAAAAAAGAGAACTGTGAATCCAGTGGACAAGTACAGAGGCCAAAAGGACAAATACATCTCAGTAGTGACACAGCCAGTGGATAGGGAAGGTCACTGAATGTCATCGGATTGAAATCGGATCACCCGCAGCCTTGACCCATTTAGATGTGCAGCTCTGAAAATACTGAAATGTATGCTAGGGAAGAAATGAGGCACCCAGAAATCACCACTAACACATTGGTACATGACTCACGCAGGGCATGAAATTGAGCTCTGCCGCTCCCAGAATCAAGCACCTCGGGCGAGCAGGCAAGCTTAGTTCAATCTGGTAACAGGAGCACTAACCCAGCTGTGATCTGGCAGCACATCGCAGACATAAATCTGCACCAGCGCATATGTAGTCGAACCCCAGCTCTGATTCTGGCAAATGGAAAGAGCAGGACTGCATTGCTATCATTTTCATATTTTGTATGTTGTTTTTAAGGTGAAATGTGTAATGTGAAGGTCTGTCTAATTCTCAGATGCTTACTGGTCTACGTAGTGATCTGATGCAGAAAAATAGAAGAAAAATGGAAAACAGTTATTTGAATTATGAGTAAACTTGTGTGAAGATCCCTTATTTAATATACTACTTAAGTGAAATGTACTGAGTGAACGCTCTTAGTGTTATGTTTTCATATATTATTAATTCGGATGCATTAAAGTATAGACATCATTTCAATAATATAGCTGACCTTGGTAGCTGTCATATCAGAAGTTGACAATCGTACTATTTACATGTAAACTGAGTGGATTACACATATTTTTAAAATCTGGTTTCATCATCTGTGTCATTGTGCTTCACCTTTCACTAGTACATTTTAAACAAAGGATCAGTAGCAAAGAATCAGAAATGCTTTTCCATTTGTGAGGTATTTGGGCATTCTTGACATTGCAAAGACAAGGTTGTGGAGAAGTGCATGTCAATGTGCATATGCATGCAGGAAAGAGGTGTTTGTGTGAGGTGGATGAGGATCCAACTGGATAATTGAGTCCAGCTGTGTAAAAGTAGGTACACTTCAGTGTGACGAAACTCTTGGCTGATAGCAGACAGAACTGTGCTGCAACACAGTGGCTTAACCTTTGGACTGTACAGTTGATGCTATCCACATGGCGAGGGAGAGGTGTTAGAAAAACACACCTAATCCTGAGACACATGTTCTGATAATCTTACACTTTACAGTGCCAAGATCATGGTGGCCAGCACGTGTCTTAATGCAGCATCTTAACAAATGTCACATAAACACACATACAAGTAGATTTACAGTAAATTGAAGTCTGTGCTGCAGTTGTTTCCTTAGAATTCTATATGAATTTGAAAAAATATGTAAAAAGGTGGAACTATTCAATGCTATAAGCTCATGCCCTGTAGCACTAACAGACAACAGGGGAAGCATGGATGGGATGCTACCATAGAGGAAGTAATAAATCAGTCGGACTCAAAGGGTGTTGCCTCACATTCATACCACACACACTTTTGTATGTATCACATTGAAAGCAGGTTTATTTGTTCTCTTTTTGTTAAAGGTTACGCATGGCACATTCAGTTCAAACTGACCAGTGCATCTTCCAAAGTGAGTTAATAACCTTTAGATGAACACAAACTAATGTTCATAATATTATTGCACTTTGTGCCCTGAACTCCGGGTCTGCAGGCAGGCAGCCACAGATCCTGGTAATCAACTGTGACACGCCCTTTACTGTGCCTTTCCTACCACTTTAGTGTAGTTATGTTAATGGCGAGCCACCAAAACACCAAATGAGCCAAGAGGGCAAGAAAAACCAATAAAAGCACTTTGTTGGCATAAAACCCAAACAATCAGTTCGCACCATTAAAAACACGGAAAACACGGAAAACAGAAAAACGCATTGTGCCTGTAGAATACACAGTTAGTTTCTCTTGATTTTGACTTAATCCTAAACTTCTTCTCTCATCCTTTTCCCCAAACCTCCAGGCTTACGAGACAACCTTTCATTACAGATTAAGCTCAGTAAAACATGCACAGTGCTGCAGTTCATCCCAGTAACTTGTGTATACCATCGTATTTTTGTGGAGCTTCAGAATGCAACAGTAAAACAGAGCAATCCTGACCATCACAGACTTCCATATGGCCTGGATCTCAGCCCACAGTCTCCTGGCTGAACCCTTCCAGTGCAGATTCATTAGCAAGCTGAATGCCTCTGTGATTTACAGCTACTGCAGCTACAGCTACACCGCAGCAACCCAACCAAGAATCATTTTGCTCTTCCACTTTACCTCATTTGCCACAGTGAAAAGAAACACTGAAGGGTTACTTAGCTGCTCCGTACTGCCAGTGCTTTCCTTCACTTACTGGTTCACAGCTCCTTGGAGACAACAGCTGACTTGATTTTAATTATGGAGCGCACATTTCAGGCGGTATCATGAATGGTTTTTATAATGTACCTCATCAAATTAGAATGGATTGGTATCATCTGTCTGTCATACAGACATGGCACCATTAGAGAGGCAACTCATGCAATATTGATATGGAGAATAACCTGTCTGAAAGAGATAAGGCAGGGTAGCGATGTCTGACTGTGTGTGTGTGTTAACATCTCTGTGTGATTGATTTGAGAGTAATGGGGGAGGAAAAAGCATTTGGTCTCTTTGCAGTGTCAGATCTCTGTGCATGTGAGTTCTTTCAGTTTTGAAGTTGGGTTTGCTCATTCGAGTGATGTCTCTGTTCACGTCACGGTCAGCAGGAGACAGCTTGAAAATGTATCAGTGGATATTGCAGCTTGTTTCAGCATTACGCATTGTGATGCAGCCCGTGTCCGCAACGCGCTTCTCTCTGAAGAGCCCCTAAAATCTGTTATGCACTTCAGTTATGATGTAATTATGTGGAATGAAGCATGTCACTGTAGGATAGTAACAGATGCTTTAATGGTGCTTTGTGGCATTTGTACAAAGACACCAAAGTACAGCTGCAGCTTTAGTCCCATGTAGTGTATCTGTGTTGTTGAAGTATGGCTGCTCTCTGGTGGTCTGAGGGTTAAAGGCCAAAAGGTTGAGCTGTATCTCTGTAGGCCTGGTTTGTTTGAACACAGCGGTCAATACCCTGCTCTTGTCAGGTTGACAGCTCCCACCAGTGAAAGACAGCATATGCATCAATATATTAGCTGGTTTGCAGTTTGTTTTTCAAATCTTGTTAAACCTTTTCACTGACGCTGCATGATTCTTGGTCCTACTTTGTGCATCTGTGCAGCTGTGCGTTATCAAATGTTGGCAGCGTGTCTCCTCACAAAAAAAAGAAGGGAAAAAAAGCTAAATGATGTGCAAATCGTCAACGTAGCATGTTGAAGCCCAGCTTGAAAATGGGGGCAAAGCGAATTTGAATGGCAAAGCTAGCGGCATGTGCCCACGTGCCCCTTGTCTTTTGAAACTGTTTGGCTCTTTCTCCTTTTCCTTGGCTGTTTCATTGATAAGCAGCAGGCAGGCAGTGTGGAGGGGATTAAAGGCCTTCACAGAGCTGAGTCCTGGTTTGATAAATACACACTTCCTTCTGGAAATCCTGGCTCAGACACATCAGAGGCTCTGGGTGATTAGATGGTGGCATTGAGCACAACCGTAGCTAAAGCATGGCCACTGTTCTATACAATGCTCACTTGTTCAGGGTATGCACATTATGGAGGCAGCTTGCTATCAGTGTATCCTTGATTTAAAGGATTATTGCAATATTCCCCATCCACACACGCCTTCTTTGTTTCCCCCATTCACTTCCACTGTCTCTGCGTCTCATCTGCTTTGTCCAAGAATTCACAGATTAAATTGTATGCATGTATGTATGGATGTATGTATCTGCTATACAGGGACGGCGAAGGAGAGTAGAAATTGTAAAAAGCATGTAGACAGTCAGACAGTACTTTGCAGGATGAGACGGATGTAATAGGATGCCAGAAAGCTGTGCTTGTCTCTCCTCCTCCTCTTCCTCCTCTTTTCTCTAGAGACTCTCAGAGCTCATCGTTTGCCTTCTTCTGCATGTTAATGATATCCTGTGTATAAATACGGAGAGCAAGGAGCCATCCAAAACCATCCCTTTTGAAGCCCTTAAGATTAATTGACCCGCATGTTCCCAATTGACATTCACCCTTTTATGGGAAATCGGCAAGGAGAGGCCGGCACAAAAGTGGAGATGGCGGAATAAATTTTGTGATGTCTTTACCCTTTGTGAAAGATAGGCCTCTGTAGAAAAGCCAGTTTAAAACAGGCAGTGCAATAAAACAAGCTGTAGAGCTACATTTAGTGATGCGTTAACAGACTCTGGTCCCAGAGATGTGGCTGGACAACAGGCCTAATTACCACCTTCTGCTCCTAATTCCTGTGAAATGAGGGCAGCAGCAAGGGAAAGGAGCTCTTGTGTCATTTGTCTCTTTTTCTTTCTTGTCTCCAAGGTTCTAACCCTCAACATTAAAAATCTGTACCCTTCTATTTACAGGCCTTGCCATTCCTTAATTTACAATTTTCTCTCAAGTTATCATCCTCATGCATTTTTTCTTAAAACTGTCAAATGTCAGTAGTTGATGTACGTGCAGGTGGTGCCTCTGAAGTTTCTTGACATGCGAACAGTGTGGCTCTCAGGATCATAATGTCTCTTCAGCACTTTGAAATATTTCAGCAACTGTTGAATGGATTTTGAAATTTTGTACAAACATTCATGGTCCTCAGAGGATGAATCTTCTTGACTTTGAAAACATCTTTGCTATGTAAAAGTTTTCACTTACACAGTGAAATATTTTTTACAAAAGCACGTTTGCCACATATTCAGTATAAATAGGCAGTGTTTCCTAATGACTTTGACCTGGTTTTTCCTGCTTCCTGTGTTACTATCAGAGAGGCATTTATGGCTCTGAGTGAAATGACTCAATAACTATTTGGATTTCTATGAAATTTGGTGCAGACATTCATATCCCTCGCAGGTTGAACTATATTACTTTGGTGATGCTGTGTTTTTCTATGTAGCACCATCATCAGGCCAAATTTTTAATCTGCCAAGTGCTTTGGGTTTTGATCACATACATAGAAACCTACTGACATTCCCTGCAGCCTCAAGAGCTTCATTATCAAATGTTGGCATGCTAACATGCTAAATTAATAGTGGCAATGACATAACTATCCAACCTCACACCTGCTTAACATCAGTATGTTGCAGTTGTGATTATGTGCATGTTAGTGTACTCACAATGCACTGCTGCCATGCTGGGAGGCTTTTAGCTCAAAGCACAGCTGTGTTGACTGACAGACTCCCGGAGGCACCAGCGTCTTAATCTTGCTTGATAAATTACAATCATATTTGAGATTTTTTTGTATATGCTCCTACACATCAACAATTCTTAAAGCATGTTTAGTAAATCTAAAAAAAAAGGAAAATATTTTGACAGTCATTTCAGTGAGGTATGAATCTGGTACTCCAGTCCAGTTAAACATGTATTAATCCAGACGAAAAAGTGGCTTGAGTATTATACTTGGGGACCACAGGCCCACAAGCACTTTAAATCATCAGAGGAGAGCCAAGGATTTATGTTTGTGGAGAAAGTGTACAGGGCTCGGGTGGAAAGCTGAGGAGGATAAAAAAGAGAGTGTAAATGGGAACCTGGTTGTGCTTAGGGATGAGATGAAGCATCTCTGACCACTTTTCGGGATTAGCAGAGAGTAGAGGTGCTTGTTCCCTAAACCTCTCAACCACAAACAGCAATTATACACCGAGGAGCTGCGTCCCTTACAGGCAGATAGGTCAGTCAAGCAGAACTGGTACAAAATGAGGGATGGTGAAGCAGCAGAAATAGGGCATCCCGGAGGAGTGAGTATGTCTACATTAGGTCCACTCGCATTAGAAAAACCCAAATCCTGTTTGTCCTTTGTGTAGTCTTAGATAAGTTCATATCATTATGCTGCAGCAAATGAATGTTCACTTCAATTATTTTATCATATCTTGATTGCAACACTGAAATGTGGCTTTGATTGCTTATCTCAACTCTTTCGAATGAAGGTTTATGTAATTATGAATTAACCAACTCGCCTCTCACACGAAGTACATCTGAGGACACCACGCTCAATCTAATGCTGGAGACCTATCAGTAAATGAAGTTTGCTACACGTTCTATCCTATTTTCTGCTCCACACTGATGTTATGAGGATGGCGTGCCGGTGTTTGTATCCAGTTAGCCTGATGTAAGTGTGTTTAGGGGCAGAGTTAAGTGAAGAAATAATGGTGAAGGCACTCTGGAGTAGCTAGATATTGGCTTCATTAGATGTGATTAGCATTATGGAAGCCCTCTGAAGGGGATGCCTTTGATGTTGGTGCTGCTCATCCTTTTCTTGTGCTCCACAGTGAAACCCAATCCCCCCACCCTGCTCCAGTTCTCTCCCTCCCCTGCTCTCATTTCCCCACTCGCTCTCTCTTTGTCTCCTCCTCGGGGTTAGTTGATTGATTAACGCTCAGATTGGATCCAGACAAGGGTATGGGTTTGAAGGGATTGCGCCTGTGTGTGTGTCTGTCTGGTTCGATGTCTATGTGCCTTGGTCTTTCTATTTGAAAGCACCCGAGGCGGAGACAGTTTAAACTGATTATGCAGCAATCGGGGCCCATGACTCTCTGGATCATTATTGTAAATTTAACCAGTTGATGCCTCACTAGCCATGGCGTTGTTTGGGGTGATTTGGGAGACAGAAAGAAAGTGATGGAGTGAGAGAAGAAGACATTCTCTGAGGCAAAATGGAGAAAGAAAGTAGGAACAGCAGTGATAATATATGCCGCAACAGGTTGCTTTCTTTTAGCTGTGTATTTTAATTTAGCAGTAACTTCAAATGCTTTCGTGCTTAGCCAGAGAACACTGTTAATGTCTCCAAAACACTATTGTGCAGCATCAGGCTGATGGGTTTGAGCTACAGTTGATTAATTGATTAGTTGACAACATTAAATTACCAACTATTTGAGTAAATTTCTAGTAAAAAAGTCAAAATTTTCTGATTCCATTTTCTTAAATTTGAATAGTTTCTGGTTTCTTTACTCTTCTGTGATGGTAAAGAAGGCATTTTAGGACGTCACCTTGGGCAGATCAACCTTTTTAACCATTCTCTGGCATTTTATAGCCCAAACCTTTAATTGATTAATCAATAAAATAATGATCTGATTAATTGGCAGAAAAGTCCACTGTTAGTTGCAGCCCTAGCCTCAACTGTACTTTGTGTTCAGGGCTAATTAGCACATGTTAGCTTAGCTTATGAATACACTAAAATAGGTTGGTAAATGTGATCAGCATGTTGCTTGTGCCATTTTGAGCATGTTAGCATTTAGCTCAAGTCTGTCTCCAATGAATGTTTGTATGTGGACTCTTGGTTTTGTTAAACTGTGTTTTTTGCTATTTGAAGCTGAAAATGCAAAACAAATGATCATTTCAATTCAATACTACTGTCTCTTCCATGTTCTAACAGATTCCTCTTGTTATTCCAGGAAAGACCAGCACTTGCTGTCCTCAGTTAACTGCTGGTATCTGGTGCTGAACCAGACAAGGCGCGAGAGCCGCGACCATGCCACCCTCAGTGACATCTACACCAACAATGTTATCGTCCGCTTGGCCCAGATCAGTGAGGATGTCATTCGTCTGTTCAAGAAGGTCAGTGAGACTATCATCTCTCCCTCTTTGTGTGCAACTTCTTTCCTATTACTGGCACCCAAAATGTCAGAGTCCTGGGACGACACAAATGCCAAGCAATTTTCGTTTTAAGTCTCATTGTCACGCCATGCTGTTACAATAAAGGTGAAAGCAGCTTTCCTAGGTTTTCATTTCATTTTGCCTTTAGTGTACAAATAGATGGTGGCCTAAAGAAATGTGGTAGCTCTGTCTCAGTGCATATTGAGTTAGAAAGGCAGCAAAGGCAGTTTAGGGAAAATAAAAGTAAGACCCGACAGCTCTACAGTTGCTGCTAGTGTGAGCAACGTCTGGCTCACTGTCAGCACATAGCAGAGATGACTGAGGTCTTATCCAAACACCAGAACCCTGTTTTCACCTTGCAGGCCTTCCTGTAGGTGAGCTTCACTCTGACTGCTCAGCTCCATTCAGATATTCTGTCCGTCTGCGTGTGTCTGAAACAGTGCCAGAGCTGAAAAGGGAGAAACACTCCATTCTTTTGGAGTCAGGTGCCCTCAGGTAGCTTTTTTCTATATATGAAATTATGAATGGATGACCGTGCTACCACTCACTGGCAGACACATAGGGAGGCACTAAATAGTTTACTAAAAATAATGTCATGGCTCTCCAGAGAAAATTAAAAATGCTAAACTAAAATGAATGGGCTTTGATTGACTTTGGTACAAGGTGATCAAGGACAAAACATAGTTGACTAAGCAACTACCAGTTGATATAGATCTTGTAGGAATGTAGCATGCTAATTATATGTTTTATATATTATTTATTATCATTTATTACAGTGTTAGATTTAATATATTATGATACAAAGCGGGTATAGGTGGCCCTTGGCATTATAGATTTAGCCTGGCTATTGACCTGAACTGCATATTTTCAGAGAGAGATTTCACAGGTGTGTTATGCCTTTGTTTGGAGGTTGATCAAAGTTGAAAGGCTGCGTTCAGAGCAACAATTACATTAGACGTGGTAGACATGAATGTACAGAAGGCCCTATTCTCCAGCTGTCTTCTCCATGTGCCAAAACATTACCAAACTGCCGTGGGTGTAAATGATGTAGTTTGTGAATTTTAAAGAGGAAAGATTTAAAAATATTTATGAACATATTCTGGGATTACTATAAGAACTCTTTACAATTTGACCCGCCACAGCTCTTACAGTGTGTTGCATCACAGTTGTTCACTTGCTGGATGAACCCTCTCTGCTCCCCCTAAGCCTCTGCAGTACATGCTGCAGTCTGTCTTACTTCAGAGCCGCTGATGCATACAGATGCCATTCACCAGCTGCTGGAGCCTTCTGAGGATGGATGCTATTTATCACATTCAGCCCACAGTGGTTGTTTGAGGAGGACTTAAAGCTGGCACTTCAGATAAAGACAAAGCAAAAGAGCAAATTCTCTTCTGTGTTACTGAGGTTATTTTGTTTCTCTTGTTCTGAGTACATTTCATAATCTAGTTTAAAGAAGAACTGCTGGAGCAAGATTTTGCTTTATGAGTTTTTTCCTCCTTTGATGATTACTTTAATTTCTGACTCACCAGTTGCAAGTTTTTTCAAGCACAGTTATTAAAGCTGAGCAGGGTGTGGACAAAAAGGTTAACTTTCATCTGTCTATGAATCTCTCTGAACAGTGGGTGGATGTGGTATGAGTTGTGTGTGTGTGTGTGTGTGTGTACTTGTATTACTCATGTTGTGAGGACATACAGCTGTTTACACAGTCACATTGTGGGTTCATGCCTCCCTTTCAGAGACAAAATTGCAAAAGACATTCACTGAATTTCAGTGTGAGCTCTTGGTGAGGTTGGGTTTAGATTAGGGGTTAGGATGTGGAAAGCAGTAGTTACTCTTAGGGTTGGGTTAAGTCTGTAGGAAATTCATGTAGGTTGAAGTGATGGAAACATGACTGCATGTGTACTTGCCCTTTATCTGTTCAGTTACTCAGTCTATAGGTGCTGCAAGGCTGTCTTATGGAACAGCTCTTCCCTCCTGCATTGATCTGGCAGAAAGTGATACTTCTTTCTTTTGTGAAATGACCATTATGCATCTTGCTGAGTCATTTTTAGAAGAAATGAGTCAGCTGTTTACGCTGGTAGAAGTGACGTCTAAAAAAGGAAAAAAGGTAGCATGCACGGGGGGGGTTACACAACTTCTTCTACTATTTTAAATGTTATTGCCATATTTGACAGCAAACAGTTCACTTTGCATGAGAAGCATTAGCTATTGTTAGCTGCACACCCACAAACCTCTCATCTAACCAAGCTGCATGCATCAGTTTCAAAATAACATCTTCTTCCTCAGCTTGTAAACATGTTTTTAATTTCATTTATTCATTTCATTGTTTTTCTTCTTTTACACATGTCGTTTACATATTGTGAAAATATAAATTGCAATGAACGCAATTCTAGCAGCCAAACTTTGTTGTTCAGACATGCATCCCTGTCTGTAAATCAGACGGCATCTGAACATGTTGGCTTCATGTCTGAATGAGCACCCCGCTTACTTTTCAGTGAATATTATGATGACAAGTTCAGACCTTTGAACATTTCAATATCACTTTAAGCCCAGCCCAAGTCTGAAATGCATGCAGTCACTCAAACAGAGGTTCACTTCAGGTTATATGAAGCAGTTTTGAGATAACTTTTCTGCGTTTCAGCCCCAATATTTGCTCCAGAGACCCCATTTGCATGCTAAAATCACATAACACCTATCTCTGTCACTTACACAATCTATTACAAACTGAAATGTCCATAAAAATTCAATTTTAAAGCAATGGAGTCTGGAACAGTTCCAAATAACAAGCCTCTTTATTGATCAATGCAATCTGTTTTTTGACAAACTTTGAAGAGGAGTCTAGTTTTCTGCTTCCAGCTGTTTGTAGGAGTCTTTCCTCTGAGTTTATTAAATGATTGCAGCATCAAACAACAGCAGGATCCAAAAGAGCATCTCATACATGAAACAACATCGGCACTTCCATTGTTTATGTACTAACAGGAATGAATCATCCCTGACATGGAGACAGGATTTGTCATGAACCAACAGCAAATTACACGGTGTACTTTTCTTCACTTCAGGCATGTGAGGTGTCACAGAGTCACAGTTTATAAGCCCCAGTTAATCATGGGCGTATCATGATGCATCATGGGCGTACTCAGGTTGAGTTCTGAGCTCCATCTTAGCTGCTCTGATATTTTTATTTCACTACTAAATATGTCAACTAAAGTCAAATATATTTTAATCTTTTTTATTATTGCCTTTTCACAGTGTCATGGTAGGATATTTGTTGTAGTGGCATTTTCGTGTGGATGGACATTACCCATAGCCACATATAGAACACGACTGAGTCGCTGAAGCAACTGCAAAAAGATGGCAAGAGATAGTTGAGTAAAAATAAATAAAAAATTAAAATATAATCTATATAATCTAACCTTTGTTGATCCCCTTGGGGAAATTCCTTCTCTGCATTTTTATTTTCATTGTTAACCGTATTTATACATACTAGGGGCAGTGGGCTGCCGCGTTGCAGTACCGGGGGAGCAGTCAGGGGTTTAGGGCCTTGCTCAAGGGCCCGCACTCACTTTCCCACCTCAACCTCTTGTCACTCCGGGGACTCGAACCGGTGACACAGTGGTTACAAGGTCACTTTACAAACCACTAGGCAACCACTGCCCCCTAATTTTATATTGCTTTAGTCACATTGTCATCACACATGGACAGAATATACAGTGTTTAGATAATCAACTAGGTTATTAGTTATTTGGACTGTTTGGTTACTTTATTAGTTGTTTACATTTAGTTTTCTGTTTATTAGTGCATATTATGTATTATGTATCAAAAAGTTCTCAACTGTCACCGCTGTAATGACTCACTGAGGCAGACAGAAGAAAACTTACATTAAACAACATGAATGTTATAGTATATGGTGGAAGTAAAGTGGGCTGTAACATTTAACTGGGGAACCCTTGCTAATGTTGCAATAAAGACTTTACATCTAGTTTATCAGTTACACATAAGGTTTAAAAATCTGCTGAATCTGTTTTTATGTACTTTAATGTGGGATAAATTAAATTCTAAGTAAAAATTCTAAATTTGTATTCAAATGAAACCTACACCAGATATCTACAGAATCAAATGTACCCAAATAAATGGAAGTAGACCCCAAAGTAGTGATATAGAGCAAACTTTTTCTGAGTTTACAACTATGTGTATCAAAGACTGGCTTGTGATGCCACCCAATATTATTGGTAGGTGGGAAGTGGAGAACCAATTTTAATCAGATTAGCAGGAGGTACAGACCGTTTTCTATTTGTGATTGTACAAATGTTGGTTTTCGTATCATTCTCCTTCAAGCAAAACAGCTTCCAGTAGCTCTGTGATATCAGACGAGGTGTTGCTTCTGTTTTTTGAATGTGTGAGACCATCACACTGAGATAGCCTGTTGCTGTTTCTCACCTCAGAAAGTCTTTAAAGAAAAGCTTCCTACCTCTCTAGCAAACAAACAGACGTTGCATTCACTTCTTCGGTTATTTCTCTTTCCAGTCTAGGTGCAACCAGTGTTGTTGAACACTAGACATGCTGTGCTGTGTGATGATTGAGGAAGATGTCAAAGTGCATTTGTATTGGAAGCTGTTAGAGGAATTAACTCTGCTGTTTTTTCAAGGTGTTTACTGTAACTGGGACAGAATCGTCAGTGAGATTTCAAATTTGAATTGGTGGCAAGGAAAATGACAGTTGGGGCAATCTTTTGAAATGGATTGATGGAAATGGGTTGTTCCTTTTCGGTTACATTTTTATTCATGCCTACAAAGCACAGTGGCACATCAGCAGGCCATGTTTTTTTGTCGGCGGATATCACACATTGGCTTCACACATGCAAACACTCACATGCATTCACTTCTCAAATGTACATACACACACAGGTAGTAACGAATCGAAAGCGGATTTCACAATAAATACAAGTCTAACTGTGTGAGGTGCCGTAACTCACAGTTACATTTCTTCACTATTCAGTAACAAGTAGAAATAAAAGTCTGCTAATAAAGGAATGATTATACGTGTTTGTGATTCTCTAAATATGTATGTAATAGATAGTACAATGTAGTTGAAAGACCTCCATTATCAAAAATCAAAGTTTTTACCTTGTTAGCATGCCCATTTGGGCTTTTATATGCTTGAAGACAATACCATGAGCAAAATAAGCAGTCAACACCATATATGAGGATTTCTGCTTTGAACCTGCAGTGTACTAAGGTGATAATGATCAATTGTTCATTGATTCAGTTCTGTTGATAGTTTTGCTGATTAAAAGGCAGAAGATGAAGGACATACATGTCATAAAAAATGTTGTAGATTAGCTGTAGTGCTGGTTGCACCACCTGGTAAAGCCTCTTACCTTTTAACACTGTAGTGACCCGTGAAAGCAGTCACTAGGACCACCAGTAATTCTGAATTGGCAAGCAGAAAGTATTGTGGGAGTTTAGCTAGTAAAGCGCCACCATGAGAAAGTTTCCTGTGACGCTTAATGCCTACCAGCCACAGCTCTTGTCATGTTGATGAGCTGAGGTGCGCTATGACAATATCACTATGAGCAAGCGACCAGTAAAGTGACCCATATTACGTAACATAAGTCATTCTGGTTATTCCATTGAGGTCATTTTGTGTAATCGATCAATCAGTTATTGATTGATAAGGCTGCTGACATATTGCGTAAGAAAGGTGTTCAAAATTTGTGTCCCTAGTACTAATGACAGTCTCAGAAACACATACTCAGACTGTCAGGGTTTAATGCAAACAAAAGGAACCATTCTTAGTGGATGGGGCTTTTCATATCGTTATTCTTCTTCAGAAGTGGTGATTGGTTCAAACATGTTTGGCGTAATTACTGCAATATTACAGCTTGTCATTGTGTAGTAGTGTTTCTGTAGAGTTGTAGGTGAGCTGGTGTGCTCAAACTGCAGTGGTGCACTTTATAGACCTGCACATTCTACAGGGGGGCAAAGGTGCAGATTTACATCTAACTATTTCAAACAAACTTCTAAATATTTAACTTTAATATGAGTAACTTTGTAAAATCAGTTTGTGAACCTTTTGTGAACAATTGGACAGTGATGATATCCTGACCTGTTTGTCATGTTAGAAGAAAAGTCATTGAATCTCCATCAGGTACATCTACTGTGCCAGTTTTGGTTTCCATCCATCTAGGAATTGTTGAGATATGTGTCTGTGACTCACCGAAGTCACAGCGTCAGCATAATCGAGTTTGTTCCATCAGGTCACTGCTGACGGCTCCAACATTATTTGCCTTCTCACCCATGTTCTCTCTTCTTGCTGTTTTTCAGAGCAAGGACATTGGGATCCAGATGCACGAGGAGCTGGTGAAGGTGACAAATGAACTCTACACTGTAAGTAACAGACTGTGTCCCCCGCAGATCGATCTCTCACACCTCATCTCATCACTGAGCTCATCCAAAGTTCTTTTTCCTCTCCGTCTTTCTGACATTGTATTTCATGCTATTTTTCTTCAGTGTTTTGCTTTATTGCCTTTCGTTCTTGCTTCTTCTCCCTGTACCTTTTGAAAGCTCTCATTATTTGCACTGTGCTCTGGATCTCATTTTTTCCAGATTTTCCTCTTTTACTTCTTTTATGTTCTTGAAAGGTTGTATTTTCCTTATTTACTACTTTCTTGTAAGGCTGTTGAAGGGGGTTGCAGGGAAATTGGTTTAGGATTTAGATGAAAGTATCTTTTGATTTGAAAAATTAGCAAACGCATGTGTTACTGCTGGAACCGGCTGTGTTGACAACTGCAAGCAACAGCAGCAGAGGTCTGGATTCAGTTATATTCTGTCCTTGTTATACCAGAATTTCCGTTGTGTTACCCATGTTTGCCCTTGATTAAAGACCAATGAAACTGCTCTGCAAAAAGCTCCTGAGAATGTGTGGAGTTAAACATTAGCAATTGTGCTTTTGGTTTCTTTTTTCTTGATTGGTATGAGGTCAGATTGGAAAGGTATTCAGGGTATTTTGTTAAATTCACTCAGAGTGTACATCTCACGTCAGTATATCAAAGGAAGTTCTGTGATTAAGTTCTCAGGAATGTCTTTTGTTTATTTTATAACCGCTTAGTGCAAATGGGTTAATGACGACTGATGATGATAAGTGAGAGGGAGGGAAATAGTCAAGTAGTTGTAAATGATGAAAAGGAACATTACATTTCTTTCCAAATTGGACAGTTTTTGGACTCAGATCACTTCCACATCTAGTTACTCATTCAGCTCTGGCTCTGTTCAGGATTCACATCACTGGTTGTCTCTATGAAGGTCTGAGAAATACCTGCCTGCCTGCACACAGCTGTAACTGTTGTTAGAATGAGGTTAGAGATGTATTTCAGGGAAAATAAGAGGCACATTACATAATGTGCATCTGGTTTCCTTAACAATGGATTCACTCATTCATTTTAGGTCACCTGTTCCAGCTCAGCTGCTTTGTTGTATTTGATGCCACCACTGTGCTTTGTTGTGGATGTGCAGTTACTGTAATGACCAGTTTCTCTGCTGGTACACTATGTTCTTTTTGCCACTGTTGTGGAAACATTCTTTGGCTTCAGTTTGATGTCGCTAGAGAAACGTAGTTCACATTTCTCCCTTCTCTAAAAAGCAGATTGTTTTTCTCGTCGGCCTCTATGCAGCCACGTTTTTATTTTTTCCACAGCAAGCAGCTCTTGGGTATCCTGCAGCTGCTTCCCATATGTTTTATTATAGAAAAGGTTAATGGCAAACGGCCTTATTGATGGATGTTTCCTCTTGTACTGTATAGCTATGGCTGGCTAAAGTGATGGCTTTATCCCCAAAAGATCCAACATAATTAATATTTCATTGCATTTATGAATACTATTTGGATTAAACTGTCAACTTTTGACAGTTCTGGTGGTCAGAAATCAGTGCACCATGAGAAGGCAGCATTAATGAAGGCAGCATGTTTCCCAAACCCACATTTTCTCAGTTGTAATATTAATTTGGGTGTCACACATGCCGTGACTCTACCAGATTTTACATATGATAAATGTTTCTAATTAACAGTGTTGTATTGACAGGCTTTTTAAATAACTTTTATGTCTACTATTTCTCCAAACATTTACATCTATACTGTATTTATTCTACAATATTTAGTAATAGCTCGAGAGAGAAACTGTAGGGCTCGACTGGACTGTTATTGGTATGTAGTTTAAATGTATAGATGAAAATCTTGGTGTCAAAATTTAGCATAATTCAAGCTCCTGGTGTTGTAGGTGGGACATTGATAGAGCTGGTGATAGAGTCAAAATAGTGTTTTTTTCTTTTTTGTTAATGCATTTTATCAGCAATCAAATTTTAACAAAAACAATATGAATAATCAGAAAGATGCAAGTTTTGGATCTGATACATCGCTAATACTAGGATTTCCTGCAGGAGACCATGCAGACAGATGAACGTATGTCGGCGATGAGAACACACAGTTCTGGTGCTGCGCTGTTACACTCATACAAGCTCTTATTCAGGGAGGCTTAGTGCCCAAAACTGGATGAGCTCCAAGCAACTTCAGCAATCTTCTGCCCCCTGAGGTGAAACAGAAGAGATGGCAGAGCTGCCTTTTATGACTTATTCATCTGTGCAGTGTGATGGGAGTCAAAATACCAAAGGGCAGCACTGGCAGCTTTCCCTGATCCAGCCATCTGTAGATTTGGACACTGAAACAAACAGTGTCATGGGTAGCATGTGATAATCACAAGTGTATACAGTGTATGTTAATTGCATTCAGGCGCAGTTCTAGTTGACTGTGTTGTTGATCAAATACCTTTAATGACTGGCCAAAGCTGCAAAGTACTACACACTGTGTTCATAGATGAAAATACAAATAGTCTCCCTTTTCAGAAGGTTATGTCTGCCAGGTATTTTCAGCTTATTTTTAGTTATTTTTAAGAGTGTATTCAGGTTCACTGGCATAGACTTTATTATATATTTGTTTTACCCATTTGAAGCATTCTGGCTGCATAATGAAACTCAGATGGTCTCTCTTCTCATGCTCTACTTGGCCTCAACTGCAGTCTGGCTGAAAATTAAAAACGCTGACGTACAGCCTCATTCTTTCTAAATGTGAGAGAGGTTGTGGGAATTGTTTGAAACCTCACAGCTAAGGTGGAGAATGAAATGCTTCTTTAAAATGATTATATCTCCCTATAAAATGTACAAATCATGCTAATGCATACATTTTCACACTTACAAGCTGTTCTCTCACTCTGTCTAGCAATCACATAATGACTGTGTTTGAAGGATAATCTCTCTTTTGGTATCTCTTCACATCTTTTTTTCTTTAACGACATGTCCCCAGGCAGCGTTGAATGTGTTGTTCTCATTTATTGTTCATGAAATATTGCCAAGGTTTGTTTTTTGTAAAGCTCTTTTAGATCAACTGTACTTAAGAGCTGTAAAATGATACTTTGGAAAGTTGTTTACAGTTACCACATGCGGTTGGTACTATATTTTTGGCCACAGATTTATCGATACCTGTGTACATGTTGTTCAATATATGCCAGTTCTTTTACAGAGCACAATGCAGAAAAAGATGCTTTTGGTAACCTTAGCACTAACTGCAGCACATGTAGCAGAGTATATGTCTTAGCTGAACAGACAGTAGTACAAAGTCAATCTGCATCGTCATGAAAGGTTGCCAACTAGTTTTTCTGTCTGCAGTTTGCATATTCTCCCTGTGCCAGCGTGGGTTCTCACCGGGTGCTCCGGCCTCCTCCCACAGTCCAAAGACATGCTGAGGTTAATTGATGATTGTAAATTGCTTGGTTGTCTGTGTCTGTGTGGCCCAGTAATGGACCGATGAACCCTGCCTTCGCAGTTAGTCAGCTGGGATAGACTCCACCGCCCCAACGACCCTACATAGGATAAAGTAGTGTTTAGAAAATGAAATGGATAGTTTGTAAAATACATTGCTTATATAAAACAGTATCGACTAACATCCCAGTATCAGAATTTCTTACACCCTAAAATTGGTATTGGCCCCAAAAATATACTGCAGTATGTTCTTATGTGCATTCTGAATGACGGGCACACAGAGCGGGCTTTTGTTAGAGGGTGAAGCATCTTGTATTTTATGACTGGGCCTTTCTTAGTATTTCATTGTACTGAAATAGCTAAATCAATAGTGCGGCCACATGGCAATTGCCTTGTGGTGTTTTCTAACCCTTTTCACTGGCTGGCAACAAAACTAATTTTGATTAAAAAAAAAAGAAAAAATTGTGAAATCCTATTTGTCCTGCAGCAGCTTGGCAAGAGGTAAGGGCGAGATGTGATGCTATTGTTCAAATATTGTTCAAAGTATGATGCTGCAGTTGGGGTATCAGCCAGAGCGAAGACCTTGTTGTCCGCAGCTTGTCATTAAGACCAGCTCTGAATATGACAAACAGAATATAAGGCCCGAATGTCTGAAGAGTCATTCACTTCCAAACATTGCTTTCAGCAACATGGCTCTGTGACATTAGGTTTTCTTTGCTTTGCCTTAATTTCCTGCTCAGCCGACTTAATATCCCCACTGGGATCAATAAAGCTTTAGCTTATCTTATCTTCCTGATCTACCACCTTGTGTCTGATGTCTGCTCTTCAGTCTCACACACAGTTATTCTTTTGTTAACAACAACAACAACACTGATTCTGAAGCCGTGTCTCAGGCGACGGTGCTGATGTAACTTTCATTCAGCCATTTGTATAGTCATTCAACAGCAGTTTGGTAGTTCATTTATGACATGTTATTTGCAGAAGTAGGTGCTATTCATACTGGAGATAAACCTCTAACCTTCTCAAATAATGCCCATTCATTTGTTGTATATGCGAGTATATATAAAGGTGCTAGTCCTTTGTGAGGTACAGTGTGCTAATAAGCCACACTAGTTGAGTGCATTTCACTCATTTCGTGGAATCATGTGGATTTAGCCACTGTATGTGATCATTTTTTGGCGATTCAGTAGTTCACTTTAGGTTGGGATTATTTGTTGATGTGTAGTAGCATTGTAAGTAATCTTTTTTTGGTTGTGGCAATTGTATTCCAGAATATGACAAAGACATACAAAAAGAAAAAAAGAGAACAAAACTAACCAACAGTGTCACAAATTAACACAAAATGACCACAAAGAGGCAAAAAAATACCACAAAGATACACAGAACAAACACAAGGAGACACGAAACCGCCATAAAGAGGCACATAGAGACAACAACAACAACAACAACAACACAAGGAGAAACACTGTATCTCACTGTATTTCATTTAAACTATTTGAGAGCCTTTTTTGCTGTTAGGTTGTTCAATGCATGTTTGTACAGCAGTGAGTACACAAGCAAGGTGATAATCTCTGTTGCACTGCTGGACGAGAGTAAAGCTGTTGGATATGTCAGACAGTGTGTTGCTGTGATGGCTCAAGATGGTTTCCTGGGTCACCTGTTGCTTCATTAGGCGATTTGAGTAACTTTGTGTAGGTGACCCTCTTGACCTGACCTCTCCACACTTGTAGATCCGATTGAAGACAGAACAAGACTGCAGAGAGGCTTTGTCTTAATATTTTAAGGGCTTCTAGAGGAACCCTTATGAGTGGAGAGGTGTGACGCCCCTCTGCACCCGCAGTGGCCTTGCCCTGGCAGTGCAAGAGTTTTTGGGTGGTGCATGGACTTGAATATCTTAACTGTCCACACAGACCTGCCTGAGAAGTCCAGTTTTGTCACCAAACTCTTGCTGCTGGAGCTCATAATGCTCATGGCTGCATATATTTTTTCACTTTGTCCTGCACTCTGCTTATGTTTCAGCCCACAAGCTAGATCGTAACAATATAAAAATTATTTTGTTCAGTGTAGCGTTTCAGGTAAACCGTCAGTTGTTGTATCTTACTTTGCTTTTCTTGCTGCACCTTTGGTTCTTTCATTAGACCTCTGTCCCACTTGTGTATACATAAGTGGTCAGTGGGGAGAACATTTTGAGGAGAGAGAACAGGCATGATGTGCAAAAAAGGGCCAGAAATATTAGATTTATGATGAATAAAATGTTTTGGGGTTTTTTTTGGTCTTGCATTCATTGTGAAAATGTCTTGCCATTCTCTCACTGTGTCTCTCATCAGCTTGGAGACTCTGCTCAGGAAGTTAGTAGCCCTCAGCTGTTGTCAGAGGACTCAGCTATACACACACCTCCTGTAGACACAGCTGAAGCTCAGTCTTCCTGCAAATTACTTTGTGTCTTTAGCTGCAGGTCCTGCAGTCAGATGGTTCAAAGTTAGCTGGATATTTAGCACATTTTCAGAGGAATCTCAGCAGTCTGACAGCCTGGGGAGGTACACCGCGTTAGCCTAGTTTCTGTTGTGCTAGAGTTGGTACACTGATGCTTAGCTTAGTCACTCTGTGAATAGACTACTGTATTTCTTTTAGTCTGTGTATTTTATTTTCAGGTGTTTGCCTTACAGCTCTTTAACACTTTGCTCTTCTTGTTATTCTAGGAGTTTTAGGAGTAGTATTTGTTCCAGGGCAAAAAGGGCTAATAAATAAAACCTCCTCAAGTGGCATCAGTGGTAAATATCACTGTCACTGGGTTGGAGTGGAAGATTATAGCTGCTAGTGACCCAACGGCAAACTTGGGATCTTGATGAGTAGCTCACATACAGATAAAAGGTGTCCTGCTGTTTAAGTACCACACAAAGTGAGCTTTACTTGCTTGATCACAGGAAACAAATAAATTACTGTTTATGCTGACTGTCTGACATCCTGAGGTGTTCATAGAAAACGGTGCATGCTCGAGATGTTTGAAGACACGGCTCACATCTGGACGCTCCTTTATGAGGCTTAAAAATGGGTCTAAAAGAGAGGAGACTCTCAACGAGCATCTGGGACGAGTTAAGCAAGACGAAGGGGGCTTCTGTCTTGTCTAACAAGGTTTTTGTGTCACTACAGTCTTGTCATCACCATGTTGGACGAGGGGGTGGGGGTGGGGGTGGAGGTGTCAAAGTTTCAGTGTCGAAGTAGAGATCAAAGTGAGGCGGCGGCTGCAGAGAACACGGAAAACAATGCTGTCACTCTGGTTCACAAAAGAGCTGGAAATGAGCAAGCCTAGTGCTGTAGAAATGATGTAGAGGCCAGGAAAGCTACAGAGAGGAGGGGAAGAAGCGGGTGAGCTGGAGATTTGACAGCCAAAACTAAACCACACACAACTCTGGGCCCCTGGATCCACTTAAAATATTCCACATGTAGTGACATCTGTGTTACTGCTGTACTGATGGCCCAAACTGATCCTGCAGGCCACCGAGAAAAAACTAAAACCAAACCAGATTTTCAGAAACAGAAGACAGTGGAAGACAGTTCCCATTTAATCATACTGTTGGTTACATTGCAAGGAGGGAATAAGGAAGTCTCAATACCACAGCTGGGCTCTTAAAAGTCAATGCACAGGTATGAGTGGTTTTATAATCGGGAGGACAAAACCACAATTATGTTTGTGGTTTTAGAGTTTTGGCCACAAAAGACGGTTGTACGTCGTAAGCCATCTATATGACAATAATTGAGTAATAATAACAATATTACTTTGTTGATTTATCTAAGAGAGATAGTGTCAACCTCAGTTACTGAGTCGGGGCTTGTTTATGTGTCTCAGTTATCAACAGTGGCCAGTCCCGCATATTTATGGCTCCCAACTTGTGATAGAAATACTGATGAATGCTTTCTACCAATGTTTTACACCCTTTCACCACAGTCTACTCACTATCTATGATTTTATGTATGTCTGTTAATTATAAACAAATCTGCTGATTATTTACTCAGTTAACCAATTAATTTAGTATGGTTTAGTCTATAACATGTTTCCTCACAATTACTCTCTGTGATGTCTGTTAGTTTGATTTAACAGACCAACTGTTAAAAGCATAAATATACTGAATTAACTGTCATATAGTACAAAGAAAAGATCTGAATATGACACTGGGGAATATTTAGTATTTGTACTTTACAAATTACTAAGTTAGTTTTTGACAAGTGGTGCCAGCTCTGTTTCCGTACTTGTCTCCTATCTGCTCTGTACAAACACAGCCTGCAGTTCAGCCCAGTGCAGCTGAAAAATTGCTATATGACTGTTTGTCGCAGCTGAGTCGCTAATGGCTCCACATATGTGCTAATGATGGCAGAACTTTTTGTTTTTTTGCAGAATCTGGTTGGAGACAACAATTCTTGGTTTTTAGTTTGTGGCTCTGATAAATGGTGGATTTTTGGCAATTTGTAGAAAGATAACATGCTGATTTTGAAGCTCCATTTTCCATTTCTCATACTCTCCTTTTAGGTGATGAAAACATACCACATGTACCACACTGAGAGCATCAGTGCAGAGAGCAAGCTCAAAGATGCTGAGAAGCAGGAGGAGAAGCAATTCAGCAAGTCCGGAGATCTCAACGTTAACCTGCTGCGCCATGAGGACCGCCAACCGAGGCGCAGCACTGCCAGGAAAATTGAGAAGATGAAAGAGAAAGTAAGTGTGCCTCCAGTGAAATACGAAAAGTGCTACTTGTTTACATACACATAGTTCAGTCTGGCTTCAATATGTGTGCTACATAAATCATTAGTTGAGTATTAAGGTTGGGAAAAATCATTATACAGCTTCCCACCAAAGTTAAATATTAGGAATTCTAGTTCTGTAAAGGGAGAACCAGCTTAGTTTGTTGGGTTCACTTGGAAAATGTGAGGGAACAAAGCAGACAGGCAGCAACACAATGCCAGAAGCTCTCAGGAGCAAACTGTAGGTCTGCTGCCAGAAACACACACTGAGAAAACTGCCGCACTCTTGCCCAGTAACCCGACTCCTTTTCCATCTTATGCAGATTTCTAGTTTGTGAAAAGTCTTCTCTGCCAGAAGTGTCAGGCTGGTGGTCTCTGGAGCATACTGTCCTTTAGATGTTGCCATGCAATTTTTATTCTGGATTTTCTTCTGGAGTTTCTTCATGCAAATGAAACTCCCATTATCTCTCAGGTGCAGGAAATCAAAAGGCTGTCAGTGCAGCAGTGTTTCTCCCTCCTCAGGCTGGTATTCTCAGAGATGCCGCTCGGCTTTGGAGTTGCACACTATTTATAGTGCAGCATAGCGATGAATATTTGTCTGTGCCTTGTATCTAAGCTTTTGTCTCGTTGCTCTGCCTGCAAACAGGTTGGAGGCAAAAGAGGAAGGAAGAAAACTTAATCTCTTTTCCTCTAACACACTGTGGAAATTTGCATCACAATGGCTTTGTGAAATTGGAAATAAAAAGTGTATGTATGCTGAAATGTACAAACAAAGAATTCAAATAATTGGCAAAAGTCTCAGCTTTAGACATATGATGCTTTTATTGTATTTCAAAAAGCAATAATGCTTCTCTGAGTTGTGTGTGAATCACTGTGCTGCTAAAGTGAGTGAGGCTACTTTGTAAGTACTGTTACACACAAGTTTGTAAAATCAAGGTCTTGTGTTTTTCTGTCCAAAATGCCACCTTATTGCTCTGCCACTTTAGTACAAATGCATGTATTTGTCTGAATTCAGATCAGATAGGTCCACAGGAATACAACTATTTTAATTCATCCTCTAAACACCAAGCAGTTTCTAAGCGTTTTCTGCTCGTGTCACATTTCACTCACTGTGGGCTCATTTTTCACTGCACTATAGATCCTACCCCTTTGTAAACAGAACAACCATGACTAGAAATAGAGAGGTTTGTTTTAAAAAAAATGAACAAAACTGGTACCAACATGCACAACATTGTTCCACATGCCCACAGATGTAACCAATACTGAAAAAAAGGTGGCTCTGCATACTGTAGATAGTTTACTACTTACTTTGACGAGGACGAGGGCAAGGTGTTCGCCATCGGAGACCAGCGTGAACTCCTGCTGGCGGTGGCACAGCAGCAGTGTCGTCAGTTGCCATGCCTTTTCGTCGACTCCTTTTCTGGATGTCAAAATTATTATTCGGATACCACCACAACAACTGAATATTCGGATATTCAGATATTCGGGTCTAGCCCTACGATTGACAAGACCTAAGTTATCTGTGTATATTGTCAATGTGAACCGAGTTCTCATCGCAGCACATCCAGTCTGAAATACCACTTGGTGGCCAAACACACAGCTGATGTGAATTCTCCACCTCCTACTCGTCAAAACCAGGCGACAATTATGATGAGTATTAAAATGATAATTCAAGGGACATTTAGAATAGATAAAAAATGTGCGATAATTTGCGATTAGTCGCAAGTTAACTCTGACATTCATGGGATTAATCACAATTAAATATTTTAATCGATTGACAGCACTAACGTATATATATAAATATATATACGAGTTAAACAAAAGACAAAGACTACCTTTGGACAGTCAGGCTAGCAACTTACCTCTGTTTTCAGTCTTGATTCTGAGCTAAGCTAACTGGCTACGTGCCTTAGCTCCATATTTACCATTCACACTTCTCATCTAACTTAAGGCAAAAAAACAAGTAGGAGTATTCCCAAAATGCCAACATATAAACTGTTTAGTATTTCATATGCATGTGTTACTTGTATCTGGTATTTAAGCGTTTAGAGGCAGAGTAATAACACATTACTATCTAGAGGCAGCTTCTTCAGAGCCTGTTTCCCCAAACTTTCCCTGCCTGTGTGATGAGCACACACTCAAACCCCCCTGCTGCTTTATATTCCTGCACTGATGGTTTTTCCCTTCATCTCCTCTGTCTCTTCTCTCCTCCCCAGAGGCAAGCCAAGTATTCAGAGAATAAGCTGAAATGCACAAAAGCCCGGAACGACTATTTGTTGAACCTGGCGGCAACAAATGCAGTGGTGGCAAAATATTACATCCATGACGTCTCTGATATGATTGATGTAAGTATGCACGAGGCACATGTGTTTGTTTACATCGCTCAGCTGGGATTTCTGATGTTGATTTAGCTCTGCCGCAGTGTCACTTTTCTCACCATCTGTTCCTGTGTCTCATTCAGTCTCAGCCTGTTAGCTGTTTGTCTTCAAGCTGCTCTGTTGGCCCCAATAAATGTATTTGCCTTCATTTTTCAGTATTAATTTCTGCACAACAAACCTAACACTGATATGTTGCTAACTGGCTGCTGTTGACATGAAAATTAGTTTAGCAACGCTCCGTGCTTCCATGCAGCTTTTGACTGATGACTCCATCAGTGTTGACAGAGTGATTTCTTCCGTTGCTCTCCTCTTCCTCAGTCTTGTCCTCGTTCATTTGTTTTTGTTGATGCCGCTTTTGGGAGCTTTACTGAGACAAACACGACATGTCCTTGTAACTGGCAGCCTTTAACTGTCATCAAGGAAAAACCAGGACACACACACACACACATAGTTTCTCTATTTTTTGGGGATCAGAATAGAGGACGCAGCCTTTCTGACACTGGTCCAAGAAGCTGTAGATTATTATTACAAGTGAAAAATTGCCCTGCCCTTCAGATAAAAAAGTAGTAGGAGGTAGTTGTTTTTAATATCCTGGATTTCATTCTCATAGAAAAACTAAAAGTCAGATATGAGGTCATGTTATTCAAATTGTAAACTAGTGGCACTGCAGGGAAGTCTCATCACCAGCGAGGTTGACTTTGTTTAGCAAACCACTAATGGTTGGAAGTCGGCTGCGGTCAGCTGGTGAGCAGAGGCTCTGCTCATGCAGGCATGAATAAGGTTAATGTGGTTGGCACCGGTCCCTCAGCTCTGGGTGACCTGCTACCAGTCATTTGCTGAAAACAGATGAAGATTAAGAAGATTAAGATGAAGAAGACTTTACTGACCTTTTTGAAAGCAACTTTCTGTATCCAGCCTTTGTGTATGCATACATACAGCTGTCTCTTCAGGGACATGAGGCTTTGTGACGCTTTATTTGCATCCTAATTTCGTTCTCATTTGACATTTCGTTATCTGTTGTAACTTCATCCATTTCCACTATTATGCAACACACACACACACACAAACACACACACACACACACACACACAGCCATTTGAAAAGGAAGCCCTCTTTGAAACGCTTTTTTTCTGTCCAGTTTCCAGTTTCCTGATCTTCACTAAAGGTTTCAGTACTCATGTGTTGTATTTCATATGGTTGTATATGTGCTCTATAGATTAGGTAGTTGTGGTAGCAAGTCAGGTCTTTCCAATATTATATTTCATGTGTTATTTGTTCATGTGTTTTCCAGTGTTATAGACTGTATGGAGCCTGACCAATACCTCAGTTGCTCAATATTACCGGCTGTTATTGGTCTGTCACAGATATAGCAGTGCTGGCATGTATGTTGTTCAGTATATGGTGGTATTAAAACTTTCTTTTGCATAGCATAATTTTAAAAAAGAGATGCTTGGGGTATTTACAAACTGTGTCATCACATTGTTTGTGCAGAAGAGCAGCTCCAACTCCATTCTTTACAACACTCTCAGGCTGTCTGCAGCACATGCAGCAGAGTATGTATCACAGCTGAGCAGACAGTGGTGCGGAGTCAAGCAGCGTCTTCTTAGCCAGCTAGTTTTTCATATACATTGCTACACAGTTATTAAGCAATAACCACATAATTTTCCTATTTTAGTATAACTCTAAGATATATATAAACAATAAGGGCCCATCGAACCTTCTGAAATTGGTTATCTGCCCCAAAATGCAGTATTGGTTGTACTCTAATACGTGTTAGATTACTTTGTTTGTCACTGACTTTAGTTTATGTGACAAATGGCAGTGAATGTGGTCTTAAACCTTAACATTAAGGTCATATTTCTATCACAGAGGATCAGTATGTCTGTTTTTTCCCTCTTCTCTCTGTGCTAATGGCCTGGTTGTCACATTTTTGCTCAAGGCCAAACCACCGTACGACACCACATTAGCCATGGTGATAGAGGCACATTTTCCAGGTCAGACATGATAAGCCATGATTTCAGTGACATTTCTGCAATACAGTGAACATGACCTGCAATTTTAAATAAATACAGTTGAAGTGCTACTATATGATTTAGCCCACTGCGGCTAAACCTGAGTCAGTCTGTACAGTATAAGAACGATCCGACGGCGATAAATGGACACACTGAGGGCCTGATTCACGGCTCTCGCTGCCATTTGCTGGGCTGCTTTTATAGATCGGCTGTCTGGCAACTCAAAGGTCCATGTCATCCCAAATCCTGCTGAGCTGGAGGGAATGGGATTGTGAGCTTGACTGGTTCGTCTGACACAAGCAGGCACAAGGAAGAAAAGGCTTCGTTTGTAATGTCAAAACCACAGCCCACCACATATCAAACCAGAGCAAGTGAGGTTTGTCAGTCAGAATCAGTGACTTTAAAATGTTAAAGTTGAATTCAGGACAACATGTTGAGTTTATTTACTGTTTTATTGAGAAATTATGTCTTTTGTGATGAGAGAGTTTGGCCTTTGGAATCAGAGAATCACATCCTTGGAGAGATGAAGTTTTACAGCAGCCAATAGCGAATTGTAGAATACAGTAAAACTTATTTTTACTTTATGTGTTTTGTCTATTATTCTGTTGTGGGGCAACAGGAAGTTAAAACTCCCTTTAGTGTAAATCAAGTCTGAAACCTTGTCCATGTCCATATGGTGTTTTTTTATATGCTCGGAGACATATCATGACCAAAATAAGCAGTCAACACCATGGCTGAGCATTTCCGCCTTGAAACTGCCAATTACAGTCTAAAAACCCTTCATACATAACCAACCTAAGTAACCAATCATTATTTGTGAATGTATAGATATACAAACATAAACTAAGTACAGTAGGTGTGTAGCTCTAATAAGAAAAAATGAGAACATGAAAAGGAAAGAGGTCAATAGTACTTGGATTTAATCTTTCCCGGTCCTCTGCTGCTGCTGATGTATGAATGTATTCTCAGTCTGTTTACTCGTTTAAAAAGAAGCTAATTTACTCCCTTTAGTCTTTGGCCTGCTGAGCCATTTTGACGGAGTGGTGCAATGAGGCTCGTGCACAAAGTGGAGAGACTACTTCCTCAGTGCTAAAGAGTGCTAAAGAGCGTTTACTTAGTGATTTACAAAGCTGTCAGTTGCCTCAAGCTCCCTCTGAACCTCCTCACTACTATCCTCTGCTTAATTAGGTTACTTCATACAGCTCTGTGTGATAAGGCTCTGTAATTATCCCTGGTGTCCTACTGCGCTAGCTCCTGTAATTCTGTGAACTCCGGTTCTATTTTTGAAAGGCAACTTGTAGCAGAATGTAATTTGGTATTTAGTCCATTAAATAGGTCTGAACATGGTGGAAGGTGCTCAGACTAATATGCTATACAACTTAATTTTCCACATTTACCTTTTTCCTCATTCCCTGATAAATTTGTTTTATTGCCAAGTAGATTTTCACATTCAAGGAATTGGATATGATGTTTTAGCACATATCAATAAACACTAACATGTAGAAAGACGAAGAAGAAGAAAAAAAAATGTTTAAAAAGTTCAAGTGTAGCTTGCTCTTTGCTTGAATTATAGACGTAATAGAAATATTGACTTTTTATCACGTTTGCATGAAAGAAAAGCTAAACACCAGCTGCTGCAATGTAGGAGTCTACTTCAGGGTGTGGTTAGTACATTATGGCATCACTGCTGTCTGTGGTTTTAGAGCACATTTCTGAACCCCATGCAAGATCAGAGGTGATACTTTCAATCAGCGCTGTTTTTGAGCCTTGTGTTAGGTAACTTTTAAAACCGAGTTCCGGTTCTCACTTGTGTAGCTGAAATACTCCAATATTACAACTTGCCACTGTGTAGCATGCAGTAGTTTTAGTGTTTGAGGTGAGCTGGTGTGCTTAAGCTGCAATAAACAGTATAATCAGAACACCACATAGTACCAATAAGATCAATGTTATTCACTTCACCTGTCAGTGGTCATGATGTTGTGGCTGATCGGTGTACATAGTATATGTTTTCTGACTTCTGTACCACAGTACCACAGGCACAAGGTGTTTTCCAAGATATTTATCTGATATTTTATCTCCATAGTGCTGTGACCTGGGCTACCATGCTAGCTTGGCACGCACCTTCAGGACCTACTTATCTGCCGAGTACAACTTGGAGACATCGCGCCACGAGGGACTGGATATCATCGAGAATGCAGTGGACAACCTGGACTCCCGCAGTGACAAGCACAAGATCATGGATATGCATAACCAGGTGTTCTGTCCTCCAATGCGCTTTGAATACCTGCCACACATGGGAGATGAGGTGAGATGCTGTGAAGGCTGCAACTTTTATCAAATATTTGTTTCTGTTACTACTGACTGAAGTAAAAATGTAGTTTAGATGAAGTAACTCTTGAAACTCCAGACCTGATTTGTTTCATCCATTCCAACCCATTTGCCCGCCTCTTCCTCAGGTGTGCCAGGTCAGCGCCCAGCAGCCAGTCCAGACTGAACTCCTGATGCGCTACCACCAACTGCAGTCTCGCTTAGCGACACTAAAGATTGAAAATGAGGAGGTGAGGATTTATGATCTGTGTCTGTCCGGCACCAGTAACCCCCTCCTCTAAAGCAGAGTGCCATGTCTCATTTTCCCCCACAGCCATCACACCACTGAAGGGCAAAACACCAAGTAGGAGGGCCACATTACCATCTGCTCTCTTTGCAATTACTCTCCAGTGACCCTTGCTCTGTGGGAGCTGAGAATATATTTAGATTGTCACAATGCCAGTGTTTTCTATGAAGTTATACATGAAATTGTCTGTTTTGTGATGGAGAAGGGAGGCTTTCTCATCAAGAAACACAGACACAAATGTGCAAATGGAGGTGATAATAACCAGCGCCTGTTAGACCTGCAAGTGGCAATAGCTCTGTCTCTTCCTTCCTTCCTTCCATCTGTTTCTTTGTGTCTTGTGTTCTAGAGGATAATGGATGGCTCCTGCCATTACTGGAAATGAGTTTTATCAATCTCAGGCCTAAACAAAAAGCCTCCTTCAGTCATGTTGTGAGCAGTTAATTTACCTTTCCTGGCACTCTTCATTTTCATGTCTCAGTCTGATGTATACATGACCTGCCGGCTGCTTCATTTATATTCTGATACTGTGTCATTTCAGTGCATTCAGAGGTCATTTATTGTTCAGGGGTCAATTTGTTTTTTGTGTTAATATACTTGTGCTTTAAATAACTCACCCAGGCTTCTGAAAATGTCATCGGTTATCCAATTTTTGATGAAACAAGTAGTATTGATCCTCACAAAAACAGAAAATATGATGAAGACAGAGTGAGATATGAGGCTTCACTTTACATCCTTACTATGCAGGTGAGGAAGACCTTGGATGCCACCATGCAAACACTGCAAGACATGCTAACAGTGGAGGACTTTGATGTGTCAGATGCCTTTCAACACAGCCGCTCCACTGAATCCATTAAGTCTGTGGCCTCGGAGTCCTACATGAGCAAACTCAACATAGCCAAGAGAAGGTCAAACCAACAGGAGACGGAGATGTTCTACTTTTCAGTGAGTTCAGGTTGACCTGTCTTTTGTTCCACACTGGTAATGTGTGGTGGCCTGCTATGAACCTCAGAATCAAGCCATCAGTCATCAACTGACTGTAACAAAATGCATTTATGCTGATTTGAGTCACACCAAATTGTTTTTCTAGGATCCCGTTACACTGGATTTGTGCTGCTCTTGACTCATGACTGCCTTTATTTCTCTGTCTAGAAATTCAAGGAGTACCTGAACGGCAGTAACCTCATCATTAAACTGCAGGCCAAGCATGACTTACTGAAGCAGACACTGGGTGAAGGTAAGAAGACCTCGCTCTTGATTTGTCTTAGGTGTCTTTTCTAGTGGTGTGCACGTGACTTAGTGTTATATCTTGTAACAATGACCGAGTCCTCTCTGTAAAAACTGCCTCCAGGGTTGTAATAGTGGATGTCTTATCTAAAAGGCAAAGGGGAATGAAGTATAGCTGTTCCCAAAGACATGGGGCATTATTAAAGGCGGCAAGAAAAAGAGGAAATGAGCAGACCCCAAAAGCAGACCACATCTACTTTGAGGTATTCCCCTTTCTGCTTATCTTCCCCAGTTGAAGTATTATCCGGTTAGTCTTTATATGGCGTAGCCTCAGGGAGGGTTTCCATTTCCAGAATGCAAGAGAAAAAGGCTTTCCTTGGCCCCGCCTCTTCCCCAGGGGTCCCCGTGTCACCTCAGCCGTGAACAGTTTACGCCCAATCAATCAGCAAGACCAAACCCGGGCCCATTTCTGCAGCTGCTCCTGCATCAGGGGTTCACCTAATAGGAAAAGGGCATAAGGTGCAGCCAGCTGAGGCCTGAGCTGCATCCCACACACAGTCCCTGCATATTTATAGGTCTCACACATAGGATATATTCATTACTTAATCATTCATCGTGACTGCTTCCAAGTTCTGTGGCAAACAGTCAACCTCGCACTCATAAACACTCACGTTATAGCTCGATGTCCGCGGTGGAGCAGCTGAGCGAGTGTATGAACAGAGCATATGGTGTCTCCAGGTACCACCCATGTTTAATTATTTAGGCGATCAATCAGGGCCGAGTCGTGCTCATTAGCTCGTTGCATCACACTCAAAATAGTGTGTTTGAGTGCGTGCGTGGTTGTGTGTGAGCACGACAGAGGGAACAAGAAGAGACGGGTGAGTGCCACATGGCGCTTACATCTTGCTGTATGTATTAATAAAAACATAATGTCAAACATTGGCACCAAACAAGCTGGTGCCAGGACTTGTTTCCCAGATAAAAACTCACCAATTCCCTTGTTCTGTAAAACTTAATTTGTTCTGTTTATGTTTATTGAATAGATATCTCATGTATCATACAGGGACTCTGGAACTTTTAGTTTTGAAATTAGGGTTGACATCACTTTCTTTTTTGGCTCATGCTTGAAAAAACAATTTTGAGGTTGGTTGGCCAAAGGTAAAAAGGGCTATCACTCAGTGGAATGATGTCAGGAGGAACGTGATGTTGTTTCTTCACATGAATGCTCCAGAGACCTTGACCCATTTGCTATTATTATGTGTCGAGAAATCACTCTTTCTGCCTGTTTTTAGATGGAGTAAAGAAATAATGTTGGAATGCTTTGATGCCCTTTTTTGACTCCCTTATAGCTTGACAAACACACACTCTTAAGGTATGCTGCGTCATCTTTGAGTTCACTGACTAAACTGCTGTGTTTTGTTTGAGGGTGTTCCTTCTGTTGGCCAGAATTTTACAATACAGAGCACCCAACATGTGCATGTGTTGTTGTGAAGCCATAACAAAAGGCTCAGTGAGGCAGCAGAGACATTGTTCAGTGTCACCACTGATGGACCCCTCCCTCCCCAGCATGCTCACACTGCAGCTGCCACCCCCCATTTCTTTGCTCTGAGAGGAGGCCTGTAACCCTTCGGGGTCCTCATGGTCCCCTGAGGTTTCAGTGACGACTGCTCACTGGCTTTGTCCAATGAATGGTGTTAGCACTGCTCTATTCATCTCTTCCTCAATAGTGATGTTGTCTCTCATGAAACCCTTCAGTGAGGCTGGACACTGACTGGAGTCTGTATAATGTGTGCTATAAAGACACTAGTATATAACATGTCCCTCTTGTGTTTTTTTTCCACAGGGGAAAGGGCTGAATGTGGAACAACAAGGTAAAATCCCATTTGAAGAGTGAGCTGTTTCTGATCCCTGCCTTTCATGGAACATCTGCTTACTCCATTTATTTCAGATTTTTGGACTATTTAATTCCACTGTAGAAAAGAAAACAACAGTAGTTGCTAAAACACTGAAGCAGAAAAGTATATACCAGTATGTAATAATGGATTTTAAGAAATAATTACAAAAAGAAAATTTGAATATATAAGTCTAAATAATTGCCATGTAAAATATGGCTGTTGGCATTAATTACATGTTCAGAGACTTGTAATTTCCAGCAGGATTCACCTGACACTATGTGGCAGCTTTTCGGTTTAATTTTCTAAACAATATAATATCAAATATCAAATATCAATAATCAACGACTGTATTTTCTAGTGTTTGGTGTTTTATTAAAAATCAAGAATTTGAGTCTTGCCCATCCAAACCCAACAGAAGAAGTGAAGATAAACATTAATAATCCCTCAATGGAGAAATTCACAGGTTACAACAGCTAGATCCCTAATAGGAAGCATAGTAAGAAACAAGACAAGAAATACAAAAGTACAATGAGGATAGAAATAAAGATAGGATAAAGACTATTTACACATTTTGCATGTACAGATATGGAATGATGGATATACATATTGATATGTACAGATATGAAGAAATAAATCAAAGGGATATTTTTTTATTAGGTTTATTTAATTTAATTTGTTATCATGTTTGAAAAAAAAGTCCCCTTAAATGGATTATCTCTTTTTGTTTTGTGAGATTTTTTAATAAAGCTTCCTCTGCTCCTCCATCACTCTACTCAAACAGAGCATTTTTAAAGCTCTGTTTTAGCCACCTGCTTTTGAATCACATTTGGTTCTGTAGTTTCACAGATTATGGTGTTTTTGTCCTCTGTGTCCGTCATTCCCAGGCCCCCCACCCTTCCCCCAAAACCACAGAAAATGCGGAAGCCTAGGCCACGCTCCGTCTATAACCATAAGCTGTTTAACGGCAATATGGAGACCTTCATCAAGGTACCCTGTGCAGTGTTGCTGTATGACTGAGCGGCCCCTGTGGAGCAGGAGGGGATGGCAGCTAGAGCCTTTGCTCTTCTTCTCTTCCTCACTTTGGCCTTCTGTTCCTCCCTCTTCCAGCTGCCCTTGATCATGATATAACGCCTCTGTTTAACCTCTAATCCTCCTCCTTCCCTCCGTGGTTCTGCCGGTGCAGACAGACAGAGCAGCAGTCAGCTGTCTCTTTATTTCCCTCCAGAACAATTTCCCCGGCTCTGGCTTTCTTTTTAAATCCAGTCACTTTTTGGATGACTGAGAGGCAGGAGACAGCAGTGCATCTGTTTTGTCCCTCGCTGCACCCGATCCTCACTCTGCAGCTTTCCTATCACCCGTCTCTGTGCGTAGCCATCTTTAACCTCCAGAGGGGTCATTTGTCATTTGAGCTTTTCTAACTTTCTGATTCTCTGCCTCCCCTTTCTCTGCTTCTCTGTGCTTTGCTGCTTTCTGTCCCAGAGGGAGAAGGAATGCCCGTACCCGCATTCAGGTACTGCTGCTGTTAGAAAATACAGGAAGGGAACAAGACCAACTAAAACTATGGGAGTAATCGTGACCATTAACTTGCCACTGCTTGTGCTACACTTGCATGCTAATATTTCTCACTACTCTTTGTGCTGTATGAACTGTTTTTAGATTGTTCATGTGTTCTACCACCTGAATTAGTATGAACTAAAACAACGGATGTTTTAATTATTTGTATTATATGAAATATTGCAAGTTTAGTACTGTATTGCTATTATGGTATGTTTAATTCCTGTAATCAATACCCAGAGGAACCTGCAACATTATATTTACTTATGTTTTAGCTATGTATTACTTTATATTATAATTTTCCCTGTATTAAATATATTTTTTCATTTCAGGATTCAGGTCAACCCATTCCACTTGTTGTTGAAAGCTGTGTCAGATACATCAATCTATACGGTAAGTCTTGCATTGTTCTCTTTTGACTGCTACTTCTGGGTAAAAGGGCAGAAAAAGAGAACAAACCATAAAGTCCTCTAAAAAACTCATTTGGCCTCATAAGAAGTGACAGCCGCTATTGGACGAGGCAATCTATTTCCACAAATGGCCACCGGCTGCAGAGCCTGACCTGCTCTGCTCTCCACCTCAGCCTCAGCTGCCTACCAGTGATTTGACAATCTCATAACAATAGATCACACACACAGAGTTTTGAAAGTACCATTGGTCTTTGTTTAGTCAATCCTCCCGCTCCTCCACCCTCTACTGCCCTGCCACCCTCCTTAACTCCTCCCTGTCTACTTTCACATCTGTCTTCAGCTCATTGCTTTAGCCTGCAGGCCTTTTCCCCTGGATCTGGACCTAATGAAACTACAGAAAACTGATTAGAACCCTCTAACTGAAACCATATGCTGCAGGCTCACTGAGGGGCCCGCTCCTGGAAAAATACGCATCTCCCTTTATGACCAGATTACATTTCCTGCTCTGTGTTATGTGTTTCCAGTGGGGCTTTTTTCACGAAGCTGACAACGGGGGGGTTTGGAAGATAGTGGCAGCTAGCGTAACTCTGAATCAGTAAATCCTGGCTTGTGTTTCCTACAGGTTTGCAGCAGCAAGGCATATTCCGCGTGCCAGGATCACAGGTGGAGGTCAATGATATTAAAAACTCATTTGAGAGAGGTGAGTCAAAATATTCCCTCTTCCTATTTTTTCGAATACTTCAATAGCGTAACCCCATTCGTCAGATTTTTCAGCTCAACAAATACCACCGCTCAAAGTGCATATGTTCTCCTTAATTAGGTGAGGATCCCTTGATTGACGACCAGAATGAGCACGATATTAACTCGGTGGCAGGTGTGCTGAAGCTGTACTTTAGGGGACTGGAGAACCCTCTCTTCCCAAAGGAGCGTTTCCTGGATTTCATCTCCACCATCAGTGAGTCGACAGAACACATTAAAAGCAGCAGAAAAGAGAAAAACACACCTTCCTAGAATCTCAGCTTCACTGGAGAGGAGAAAGTCATGCGGCGCAGCACATGGAAGCAATCTGAACACCAGCGCTTTCCACCTGACATTGAGCAGAAAGCCAGAGGAGTGTGGGCCACATCAGTCTGCCGTGTGCAAGCTCACCACAGAGTCGTTTTCCCGCTGTTTCTACTAGTTTGATCACTCAGGGATCTGGTGAATAGCAGGGCATATGAAAGTGTCAGATTTCAGTTTTCAGAATCTGCTTTTGCTTTGGCTCTGTAGCTTAATTTTGATCATTGTTTCTTGCTAGGATCTGGCCTGTATCATAATTTACAGTGCAGTACTGTGAAAGGCTAAGTGAGCTCTGTTTATTAACGTTTCAATGCTTTATTTTTCTGTCCTATATCACAATGTAAACCAGCATTGTTACACCTTTGTATCTCTGTCATCTGCATTTCAGAGCTGGAGTCTGGAGCCGAGAGAGCACATCACATCCAGCAGATTGTAGTGACTCTTCCTCGGACCATCATAATCGTCATGAGATACCTTTTTGCTTTTCTTAATCAGTGAGTCGCACTACATCTCAAGACAAACCTACTGTCATGCAAATAGCAAAGTGGAGTATTGTCTTAGCATATCTACCACCAAGGATTGGTCATAAATCTTAGACTTTACGATGCAAAATAGATGTACAGGTGAAAAGACAAGACTCTAAGGTATATAAAACAATACCTGCTATTCATTGCGACATCTGTCTGTAGTGTTTTAGAAGTTATTTACAGGTTTGGAAACTCACACCTCACTGGAGTAGTATAACTGCCATCTCATAATGGATGTTATTAATGCTTCCTTTACTATTCGCCTGCAGAAAAATGAGTTTGATTTCATATCCTTCTCTGTTTGGAGTCATTCCAACTGTGGCATTACTGCTCAGCCTCATGTTGTTGATAATGTGTAAGGACTTGTTATGACTTCCTCTTGCAGCGCTGGATGATTTGGTTACCACAAGTGGGTTGTGACATGCGCCGGATAAGTTGATTTGAGAAGGCTGATCAGACTGTTGCTCAAGCAAGTGTCTAGCTGAACTGTGCAATTGTGTGTCTAAGACTGTGTTAAAGTTGAATTTAGCTGGAGATAGTGACTCTTTATGCTGCTGTACACAGCAGTTTATTTCAGATTATGGGAGGGACATCTTTTCAAAACGGCTAAATTCAATGTTTCTATTCTAGGAATGGATCACATGGCTACTTGTCTTTTCAAAGTTAATCTCAAGTTTTTAGCATATTTCAAAGAAATTTTAAATTTTTACTCCTTTGGTTCCATCTCATTTTCATTTGCAACAGGCACATGCCTGCAGTGAAAAAGCACTAAAAACCCACCTACTCAAAGAGTTAGCCCCTCTGGAGCTGGTATATATATATATATATATGTGTGTGTGTGTGTGTGTGTGTGTGTGTGTGTGTGTGTGTGTATATATATACATTTATATATATATATATATATAACTGTCTGAGCTATCTGAGGTTACAGCTGGGTTATTCTGTCTCAAATCATCAGGGGCATTTTGCTTGACCGTCTCTGGTTTGCTTGAAATGTTTTTATCACAAATGATGGATGTTTAAAATGGTACCTGGGAAAATTTAGATTGATTATGAAGTAGTGTTTTAGATATTTTTTCTAATTCTAACTTAACTAAAATTTCACAAATATCTTATGGATATGCACCCTTTTTGCTGTAACATTTTCAGGCAATTCAGAGATGGCTGAACAGAAATTTGTAAGAAAATTTGATGATTTAAGTGGAATTTAGGTGGCTCAAATTCAGTTATTAAAGGTTTACAAAATATAATTATTGATGACACAATCCAAATATAAACAAAAGGCAGCCTAAGTACACAAAAATACAACACAGACATGTAGCATGCAGTCCAAATTCCTAACCGTCCTAATCATGCCAGGTCTTTTACTACGTGTCCAATAGTGGATTACAACGCCACACATGTTTATGCTACCTGTTATATATCTTAAGAGTACAAACTGTATAAATGACAGAAGAAATCCCACAATCGTCTCCTGTGCTGTCTCAGTCTCTCCCAGTACAGCGATGAGAACATGATGGATCCGTATAATTTAGCTATCTGCTTCGGTCCGACCCTGATGCCCATCCCAGACGGCCAGGATCCTGTAGCCTGTCAGGCGCATGTTAACGAGGTCATCAAGACCATCATTATCCACAATGAAGTCATCTTTCCAAATCAACGTGAGCTTGATGGCCCAGTGTATGAGAAGTGCATGACTGGGGGGGAGGAGTACTGGTGAGTATTGATTTGATCAGGTGACCAACACAAACAAAGAACAGTAATTATGTAGGGGGATGTGGTCCTGTCCACGTTGCCTAGTGTTGAATTTAGGAGGTAACTGTGACGTTTTATCCGCTAAATGCCTGCTTAAATATGTTTGTTGTTCATGAAACAAATATTTGACCTGCTGTGTCTATAGATGTGTGTCTTTTTACTTTCCATTTGCTCCCATAGTGACAGCCCCCACAGTGAACCAGGAACCATTGATGAGGCTGATAATGGAACTGAACCACACACCAGTGATGAAGGTTAGTGCGTCATGAGAGTCATTTTCTGGTTTTTATGAGGAGGGATTGCAGTCTACCACTTTGTCCCACACTGAGATCTTGCTACTGGATGAATAGTGATGAAATGTGCTACAGGCATTCATGGTCCCCAGAGGATGTATCTTAACTGGTGATTTTTTGACTTTACCACCAACATGAGCACAATGCCTTCACAACCACAGAATGGATTACCATACAGTTCGGTGCTTACATAAGTATTCCATTTTAAGAAAAAAATGTTCAGATCAGATTTTCTAATGATTTGCTGTATTGTTGAATACCTGCAGAACTGAACAAATACCCATTAGCTAATTTGTCTATACTTTGTGTTTTGGTGCTAAAATGTTAGCATTGCGACCCGCTGAACTAAGGTGGAGAACATAAACAATTATACCTGCTAAAGAAGCAAATTAGCATTGTGATGTCAGTATCAGACCTATAGGATTTTACCATTTTCTTATTTTACAGATGCAGGTAAATTTCAATACAAAATAGTGGCAGCGGTTTTGTAGCAGTTTTTGTTAAAGACGGGTCTTGATTAAACTGCTTTGATTATTCAAAAACCATATTAAAGCAATCCACATCTTAGAATTACACAGATTTCACATATATGATGTGATTTTAAAAATCTTTGTCGATGAAGGTGGGTGAAGCACAGACTGACCTTTTGTATGAAGTGCTTTTGACTGAGAGGTGAGCTGGGTTTGTGCTGCAGCAGCCTCTGATCGCAGAGGCCTGTGTGATGTTTGAGGCTGAAGGCAAGTTGAGTAAACAATATTGGCATGCAGCACTGCCTCTTTGATCCATGTTTCTGTGTATGTGAATGTGTGCGCAACCCCCCCACCGCTCGCTCGCTTGGTCTTTGTTCAGTGTTAGTCAGCAATTCTCCTGGGACTTTCTCCTTTTGTGCAGTGTTTCCTCAGTCCTCCTCTGAGCTTTGAACACATAACCGGGACAGGCACAAAAGCCAAAACACAGGTAAAGCACAGGATCAGATCTCCTGAGCTGCTGGTGAGCAGTACCAGAGTTAACTTGTCTCTGAGCTTCATCTTTGTTGTTGGCTTTGTTGATAATGAGTACTGACCCTTTCTCTGTTTCCTGGCTCTCTCTTGGAAAACAGAACAAAGGCTGGTTGACTGATGAAGCGTCTCCTCTCGCTGGCCTTAACACTGACAGTCTTAAATAACCTTAATAACTTGTCACCTGCTGGGATGATAGTGGTGTTATTTTTTTTTACTAGTTTCTAATTGAAAACAAATTAGAACAAAGCTGCTTCTCATCCCTGATTTCTCTAACTGTCCTCTGTATCATCCAGACAAACCTTTGGCAGGTTTTCAAAATATAAAGGTTGGGGTTTTCTCTTTGAATGGAGGTTTTTTTGCTCAGAGCTGGTTGCTGTGAATTGTGCAGTTAACTCTGACCCCTGCTGGCTTGTTGAAATACACCACACACATGTTTCTAAATTTAAAGGTCCCATATGCTAAAAAAAAAATCTGTTTTCATTGTGTTTTCTGGTTGTCATAGACTTTGAGGTGTAAAATATAAGCTGTTAAGATGTGAAGATGTTTACTTCTGCCACTCCTCAAGCCCTTCCACGACTAGTTAGCCTCTACATGACAGTAAAAATTAGACTAGGTTGCTGTTTAACTCCTGACTAACCGATGGTTGTCAAACTGCGACTGACAACTCATTGGTTTTCAGAGCAAAATAACCTGTTTACAATACCCAACAGGAGCTATATGGTTGTGTTTGAAATGAACCACCTTTGCAGTATTTTTGGCTGAAAAACTACAAGACACACTGTGGGAACATGTGAAACTTGCCGAATATGGGACATTTAAATATGCAAAAATCTACTTTAGTTACATCCTAAAAAGTTTTGCCACTCACTACGATCAATAGTAACCAAATAGTAATGGCCAATTGCCATTAGGTTGCATGTCTAAATACAATTAAAACTGCAAAGAAATAATTCAGAGCATGTGATGTGCATAATTGTTTGTATTTTATGCAGAACAAATGCACGTGTCTGAGAATTTTACAATGTAAACAGAGACATTTTCGCAGATAACATCTTTTGTTGGATTGCGCTCATTTATTAATTTATTTTATTTATTGTAAGAGCTTCAGAAAAAACAGCTGGGTTTCTCTTTTAAGTTGTTAAAGATGTTTCACCTCTATGGACATAATTTATCTATGTTTCTTAGACAATAACCATATCTTTTTGTTGATCCTGTATCTTGTTGATGAAGTTGAGGGAAAACATGGCCTACAAATTCCTGTCTGTACCTGAAGTATGACTGTAGTCATGTTGCACTGAGTTCTTGAACAGCATGTTTCTTTGCTTGTTTGTGTATTTCAGAGGTCGAACAAATTGAGGCCATTGCCAAGTTTGACTATGTGGGACGTAGTCCCAGAGAGCTGTCCTTCAAGAAGGGAGCCTCTCTGCTTCTGTATCACCGAGCATCAGAAGACTGGTGGGAGGGCCGACACAACGGCGTGGATGGTCTCATCCCCCATCAGTACATTGTAGTACAAGACCTGTACGTAACGGCACAATCAGTCTTAGTAGTGTGATTCCATCTTTTAGTGGTTTAGTCTCTTAGTAGTTATTCTACATCATGTAGTTTGTATTCGTATCTTGGACTCACCACCGCTGACTCTGTTCTTTCAGGGATGATGCTTTCTCAGATAACCTCAGCCAGAAAGCAGATAGTGAAGCCAGCAGTGGGCCGTTGTTGGAAGATAAGGGTTCGTCCAAAAATGATGTCCCATCACCTTGCGAGCAGTCACCTGATTATAACTTTGGAGGAGTCATGGGGAGGTGAGTACAACTAAGGACAAGCACATCTCATGTTTTAAAGGTTTGTAATGTTGAATAGATTATTGATTTGACCTGACCTTTCTCCACAGAGTCAGGTTACGATCTGACGGCGCTGCAATCCCTCGTCGTCGGAGCGGTACCGACACCCACAGCCCAACCAGAGTGGCTGACACTCCTCCACGGGCTGCAGCTTGTCCAAGCAGCCCTCACAAGGTCACTATCAACAAGGGTCGAATCGAGAGCCCAGAAAAAAGGCGCCTCGGCACCTTTGGTAGTGCAGGCAGCATCAACTACCCAGACAGGAAGGCCTATCCTGAGGGCCACCCACTGAGACCAGTGCCAGGGGCCACTCGTCACAGCAGCCTCGGGGACCACAAATCACTGGAGACCGAGGCTCTGGCTGAGGTAGGACTTTTAATGCTTTTATCTATGGTAAGGCCTTTTATGACCTAAATGTACATGACTTTTAGTTCACTAAACTGTTTTCTGCTTTCCTTTGTACCATAAAGTGCCCAAAACTGTTTTCACCTGCAATTTTAGGAGTCTAAATTATTGAAATAGTGAAATGTTAAGCCACTGCATATTTAATTTATTAATGGAATGCACTTTGGGATGTGCCATGTCATTTTCGAAGGGCAAAATATCACATATATGTGATTTTAGGAGTCTAAAATCACATTAGACTCCTAATGTGAGTCTATCACATGCTCAGATATCACATATATGTGATATTTTGTAAAATATAAATAAAAGTTTAAGATGGAGGCAAAACAGAAAAAGAAAAATGGTGAAAAAGCAACATAAAGAAATTGAATTTTCATCATCAGACTGTACCAGGCATGGCATAAAGTGTGACACAATTATAGCATAGATCGGGTTGGTTTGATTGAACAGAGCAGACCTCCTGCCTAGCTGTCAGTCTGAGAGCAGCAGCTGGGATCTGGAATAAATGTCAGGGCGAGACGGTGGCTGGGTGACAGACACACCTCAAGGACATAAAAGGTCTACAAGTAAATAACAAGCTAAAGAGCACTGATGGTTCTGCTCCAAATTCTCTTCATCAGTTAATGGCTGGAGCTGAAGGGTACGCAGTATACTGAATACAAAGTAACATCAAGTAAAAAAGCAACCTGAGTTTCTTCGGCAAGTGTGTAAATATAATTGGATTACAGTTTATGTAAGATCTCACTGTTTCATATGAAAAAAATGTTTGAATAAAGTTGCCTAGTAGAAAAAGGTACATTTTACATTATACAATTTTTCCATTAAAGCAACTTTTTCTGAACAGTGCTAAAGTTTTTGCAAAATTTGGATATTCTTTGTCTACTAGAAGGTTTCAGTTCTAAGATACTATGTAAAACTACTAATTGAGAGACTCCTAGAACTTGCTCAGATTGTGTAATCTATAACAGACGACATGAAGTCAGCATTAATTTGTCAAACTATTGCAGTTTTCATAAGGTAATGAAGAGCAGACTTCTTTCATCAGCCTGTAATTAAACTACACCAACATCCAACATTAATGAAGTGACACTATATCCCAGTCTTTATTTTTAGATGGCCAGCATTGTTGTTGAATCGTAGCTAAAGTCAACCATGCAAGTACACAAGAGTCATCTCTGTAACAACACTTCTGAGTGTTAAATGTTTCACTATGTGGCAACACTATGACTTGGCTGCTATTCTTCAGTGTTCTGTTCTTCTCGTCCTCCAGGACATAGAGAAGACTATGACCACAGCCCTCCATGAGCTGCGTGAGCTGGAGCGACAAAACACCGTTAAACAGGCTCCTGACGTGGTCTTGGACACTCTGGAGCCAATGAAGAACCCGGTCAGCTCGGAGCCCGGCAGTCCACTTCACACCATTATGATCCGCGACCCGGACGCAGCCATGCGCCGCAGCAGCAGCTCCACCTCCGAGATGATGACCACCTTTAAGCCCGCTCTCTCCGCCCGGCTGGCTGGGGCTCAGCTACGCCCCCCACCCATGAGGCCGGTGCGCCCCCCTCCGACGCAGCACCGCTCCAGCAGCTCCAGCTCCTCTGGGGTGGGCAGCCCCGCCGTGACCCCCACCGAGAAGATGTTCCCAAGTAACAACACAGCTGCAGGTTCTAATATGAATATTTCCAGCGATGGTGGGGATAAGTCTGGTACCATGTAGCAAAGGTGGAATCTGCTAAGTGAGGAGGCTGTAAAGCTTTTCAAATGAGGGAGCAGCTTATGAAAAGCATGTGCCGATGTGTGAAAAAGCAGATATGAATATCTTCCTCTCTGTTTGACTGAATTCATATGTATAGGAAGCTCCTGGAGCTTCTAAAGCGCGTTACTATGGTGATAAAGCGGTGAAAGAAGCTGTAGAGCAGTGATAGCATAAATCGCTCGGCTGTCTTTGAAACTTGATTTAACTACAGTAAATGTGCATACGAGTACGTGTATTTCTGTTTTACCTCAGTTCCAACAAAAGGTCTGTGGCCTCGTGTTCTCGTTTTGGAGATACTTTGAATGCAAGTGAAGCAATACTTGTGTGAAATTTATTTTTTCCAGCCGTCACATGGAGTCCAGCTGATGTCACCTCTGTTGATGTGTGAAGACACCTCAGCTGGACTTCAAACTAAAATACCACGTCTGTTTACCATTTCGGGCACAGGCCTTATGGCTGTACATACAAACTTACTTGAATTCGCCATGCTTTCTGTTTGTATTATAACACAGTGGATGTTGAGCAAAGTGAAAACATAGTGACATTTAATTCTGCATGCAGGGACTGGAGAAAATAAGGGAAACATTGAAGACTGATAGAGTTGTAATGATACAGTCAGTGAGCAAGCTTGCTAATCAGTTTAAGAATAAAAAAAATTGTCAAAACCTTATTCACAATGATGAAAAAGAAAATCAAGATTTCCATGTCCAAATATTTGAAAAGCTAATACCTTGTTATCAGACAGTGTTATGTTTTGAAATTGCCATTTGTGTGGCATAACGGCAAAAGATGAAGCATCTTGGCATGAAGGTGACCGAAGTCTTACTAATCAATATGACAGTACTAAAAAGCAAGTCGTCTTCTACCGTCGTGCACGGTTGAGCAGTGGGCTGACTAATGTGGCTGTTTCCATGTTATTTTTCTTCTCTGTACTGTATAAATGAAATGCAGAAAACTAATGCACCAACTAATGTAGGAGCCCTGTGGTAAACTTGTACATAATATATAGCTAGTAATTTTTAAGTGTTAATCGTGTACAGGTTAATACGGGAAAAAAAGGCAAAGAGATGGTATGAATGACACTTGTAAAGATCATGAACCGCCTCTTTATCATCTCCGGTAAAATCAAGACATTTTATTTGACTGTAAAGTAGAGTTGTTTACCATGTACTGTGTGCTTAGAATGCATTTGGTAATTGTACTGTAGAAAACTGATTGCTGTTGAACAGACCACCAAGGCTGAATTAATGCTCTCCATTACGTTTTTGACATATTTTTCCATCCTGATACAGCAGAAGTGTTTCCTGTTTAATTCTGATTCCAATGAATATCTGATTCAGTTCTCAAGAAACCAGAAAAAGTCCCCCCAGGGTATTTCCTCTTTCGGATTTAAACTTGCCATACTCATCCCCGAAGAAACTGAGAAGTAGATGTTGTAACGTACTGTTATCAGAGCAGCCTCCTTCCTTCCTGCCTTTTACTTATCCGTGTTGATCAATGCAGTTACACTCAGTCTGTAGGTTTTTGTTGGAGGATAACCGAATAAGAACATTTAAGTGTTTATATCTACTGTACCTCTCGTCATTCTGACAGCTCTGATCCAGAGACCTTGTAATCTGCATCCCAAAGAGCCTGCTCCATTCTGCATGTTTTTGCGCTGTAATGTGGGACTCGTATTATGTCAGACTCGATGGCTGTATGTGGTGCCTTGCCTTGGTGAAACGCACAAATTAGTTCAATACTGATTGATTCAACTTTTGTTCTTTAAAGAAACTGGCCTTAATATTTACGGGGGTTGAGAATAATCGATGAAGCCACTTGTAGCAGTTACTAAAATAGAAAAAACAACGCTCGATTGAGGAGGAAAAAAAGACAAAAAAACAAACAAAAAAACTGAACTAACTTAATCTTTAGCATGTAAACCAGGCACTGATTCCACTCAACTACAGATACATGCTGTAAAATGAAAATGTTTGCTTGCTGTCAATGCAGTGTTTACTTTTTAATTGTCACAGACAGATGTAAGAATATCCGAGGTGGAAGGGTTGTTAAGAACAGAGAGCTTGTACACCCAGAAAAAAGGCAATATAGCATTTAAAGTCAAATAGTGCACCCACACCCTCTGCTGGTTCGTGCTGGTATTGCTCCCTCTTGTCCTTGAACCGGCAGATGCTGTCACCTCTAGTGGGCATTGTGATCTGGAGCATTTATTACGACGCCTGAAAACTCATCCATGTAGTTCTGATCATCTTATCGTCCTGGTTACGGTTTTGCACCATCTATGAAGTTGATGTTACAAAAAAAGGCATTCGTTTATTGAAATATGAAGAAAGCACACAATTTTCAAAAGTGATTATATTTAATTAGAGTTTTCTTTTATTTATAGACTCTTGTGTACGTGGAGCAGGAAATTTGAGTGCCTTTTGCGCACAACATCAATTTTTATTGGACTTTTACTTTTTTACTTTTTTAACTGTAATATGTTGTCTATTAGTTGTCATGTTTATTATGAACAGATGTTGCCTTGTTGATCTTAATTTCTAATGCTAATCAGTTGTCAAGCAACCATAAGGAATAAATGCATTGTGTAAAGATATTCCTCTTTCGAATCGCAGAAGAATCATCGCTCGTCTGTGTTAGGGTGAACCCTGAAGAACGGGAGTCATAAAAACTACTGTATACATAATCTACTGGTAAAGCTCAGTAGAATCATCTCAGAATATTTCCTTTGTCTTTTTTTGTTTTCCCTTGTGAACTGCCTGTGCTGTGGTTGAGCCTTTAATTCTCGTCATTTAGATCCTTCCCCTTTCAAGTCATTGCAGTGTTGTTGGCGACAGCAGGACTGATACTGACTCTCATTGTCCCCACGTATGATGCTACACTGACATTTTCTTTCCTGGAATGTATGTTGAAAATGGGTTACACTGTTCGTCTGCTGATATGAGGAGACAGCACATGAATATTCCAATAGAGCATCACAGGGAGAGCAGAAAGAAGCCCTGCCGGGGGGGATCAGAGTGTGAGTTGCTGTCACACTGTTTACCTTCTCTTTAACTGTTTGTCCAGTGATGCTGTTTGTTGATGAGTGTCTGGTTGGTTCAAACCTGTGATGTAATGTACATCAGACCACTGACTGGGTGTTGAAAACTCCTGCGTCCAAATAAAACCATTAAGCTCTGTGATATGGATTATCTGGAGTGAATTATTATGTGGTGTTAAAAGGTTGATCTGAAATCCAGCAGGAGGTGAACTATAGAAAAAAAAACTCTCTGGATGAAGAACTTTTTAATGTATATACTAGCAAAACATTTGTGGAGGTAAGAGCTTGATATCAGATATGAAAAATCTGTGTTTGCATCATTGTCAGACTGTAAGTAAATACCTTTACCAAAGCAGTGCAATTTGGAGGCACATGCAGTTTACTTGAGTATTACTTTAGATTTTTCTGGTGCACATTGCTATACTTTTTAGCCGGATGTAGTTACTTTTCTGATTAAGATTTGACACAAAATCTTTGAACTTCTCTCTAAAGTTCTGTGTTACACACCAATTAGCCACAACAATCTGACCACTGACAGGTGAAGTGAATAACATTGATCATATTGGTACTATGTGCTGTTCTGCTGGAAAACCTTGGATTTTAACATCCATGTTGATGAGACTTAGACACCCAAATAAACATTGTCCCACAACAAGCACATTCCTTAATGCAAATGGAAATCCCAAATGTCACTGGCCTACCCCTGCAGGAAAATGCACCCTACCACATGGAAACAACATCAAACAATCAGGAACATGTTGAGGAACATGACAATGTCCCAACATGTTGATTTGACCTCCAAACTTCCTACACCCCATTCTGATCAAGCATCAACAGGATGCAGTGGAACAAGTTTGATTGACAGAGGCCCCACTGCACAAGCCAGAGTACCCAAAGGATCCAGTGCCAACGTCCTGGTTCCAGACCCCATAGGACACCCTGAGAGGTCCTCTGGTCCATGTCCAATGGTTCAGAGTATTTTTGAGCACATAAGGGGGACCAACACAATATTAGGCAGGTGGTCATAATGTTATGCCTGATCGTTGTAGGGCCCAGCAATACACAATCTAGTTAAAATGAGCTCTAGTTTTTATGAAATCATCAGTAACAAAAATCTGATAAGATCTGTACAATGTTGTTTGTCTTTATAACAAGTGCTTTTAGTACTTCGACTGAAGTTAGGAGACACTGCTCCTATTCCTATATGCTTTATTGAGTTTATCAAGAAGTCATGCTTAGAATGTATTATATTTTAATACAGTTTTAATCTTACACAATAATAAATGACTATAAAAATGCAAATAATTGTAACAGTAGTGTACTGTTACTCCAAAATACAATGAAATACTGTTGAAAATTTGATGCTTCTTTGGAACTAAAAACAAGAATTACAGTCACAGTTTATTCACAGTAATAAACATTAAACTTTTTATTCGACCGTCGAATACTGTAATAAGTTGTGCAGTAAGTAACAGTTTCAATAAATTATAATAGCAACACTGTAAAACTGCTCACAGTTCTCTTCTTTAAGGGACTGTTGAGTGATACTTTAGTTTGGAATACCTGTTGGCTTTACATTTACTGCTTATGCACAAAATAATGGTAATCTGAAATTTAGTTTTTGCCATCTAGTGAGAAATTAAAAATTTTTAAAAGTTTCAATACATCATATTTTAAACATAATTTATTGTGTGTATTGAATTATTGAAGACTTTTTCATATCTTATTTAATCACCTGTAATTATTTAATCACTATGTTAATATTCATGGAAAAATGGTAAATATTGAAGGTTGTGTAGACTTTGTAAAGAAAACAGCAGGTGGTCTAATAGTTGTAATAATTTATTTGGGCCTATAGCACCTTTTAGCACAACAAAATTTACATTTACATCAAATACAGTATATAAAAATATATTTACATAGGACATAAAAAGGTACCCAGAAAGCTTATAAAAAACACATCAATGTAAACAAAAAGTGCTTGTTAGAAGTGAAAATAGAATAAAACAAAAACACTTTCTCCACATCTGTTGTGCAGCACAAGATATGAATGGTAAGTCCCAAATTAAACTTCTTTGTATCTCAAAAGGCCATAGCAGACATTAAAATTTTAATTAGAAAATTAAGTGACAACAACAGCATGAAACTGATGCCACCAGACCCTGTAGTTCATTCTACGACCACATGATGGGGAAACTGCAGCATGAGAGAGCGTCTGAACAACATGAGGTTTACATATGGAGAGTGCAGTCAGCACTGATGACTCTTTATGGATTAGCAGCATGCGTTGTAGTGATTGCTACGCACAGTTTTGCATAAATTAGATGATTACATCTCCCTTTGAAATTGGCTTTCTAGTCCACTGGTCAGAGAGTGTTATACCGGCAGTTCATTGACAGAGCATAAACAAAATTCAATTTGTTCCACCTGAGAAACCCCTGCTCAACACGAACATGTCAAACAAGCAACTATGTACACATTTTTCATTACTCTGGAGGGCGGACCACTTAGTAACGAGAAAATCTCTCCTTGAAGTAGACTTTTAAAGAGTTCTACTGTTGGGCAAGTAGACATTTTTAATTAGAAAATCAATCCAGGATCACCTCATGTTAAAGTTAAAAGGTCATGTTGTGTAAAATATTTCAAACACAGTTGCAGCTATTGTATCTTTTAAAATGTCAGTAAACACTGACATCACCAAAAAAGTAGATTTAGGAATGAAGGAACAGGACATGTCAACTTACATTAAATCCAATAACAGACAAAACACAGACATTGATTTCTCTGTTTACAGAGAGTGACATACATTAAGCATGAATTCATATAATTATCCCGTCATAATTAAGTGATTAGATTACATGGCACACATCCCTGCTGACCTCAGGCCCAGTGGGACGAAGGATGGTAAAACTTGGAGGCACATTTGTGTTTAGCAAGAAAAAAAAAAGTAATCTCATAAATTATTAACATTACTTGGAAAGAAACCAAAGAGAAGAAAAAAAAACATGAATTGGCAACCAGCAAACAAATCCACTGTTACTTCCACTGCTTTATGCCTCTCTAGAATGAGGTGGGCCCCATCAAGAACAGACGCTACAGCTGGTTCGAAAAATAAGTTGCATAAGCCCTCTCTAGTGGCCCAATTTGGCTTATCTTCCATTATAATTAATGCACAAATGAGAGCAAATGCTTCAATAACGCATAATCTCTCAAAGAGCGTCACAGCACAAGAAAATTACCATCACTTCTCACTTCAATCTTCACCTTCTCTGCTGATCGGCTATCAGAACAATTCAGGGTGAAGCAGTTATACTCTTCAGTTAAAACCCCTCGAGAACCAGTGATGAGTCCAGAGATCATCTGTTGTGATTGTAAGAATAAAATGAAGCAGAGAAACAGGTCAGTTATTCTATGCATTACCGTGTTATGTTCACTATTTTATGGAACAGCGAGTAGAAATACATTTATTTATACATCAGTCAGCCACAACATTATGACCACTGACACAAAATCTTTCAACTTCTCTCTAAAGTTCTGTGTTACACACCAATCAGCCACAACAATCTGACCACTGACAGGTGAAGTGAATAACATTGATCATATTGGTACTATGTGGTGTTCTGGTGGAAAACCTTGGATTTTAACATCCATGTTGATGAGACTTAGACACCCAAATAAACATTGTCCCACAACAAGCACAATCCCAAATGTCACTGGCCTACACTCGCAGGAAAATTCACCCCACCACATGTCAAAAAACATCAAACAGTCAGGAACAGGTTGAGGAACATGACAATGGCCCAACATGTTGATCTGACCTCCAAACTTCCTACACCCCATTGTGATCAAGCATCAACAGGATGCAGTGGAACAAGTTTGATTGACAGAGGCCCCACTGCACAAGCCAGAGTACCCAAAGGATCCAGTACCAACATCCTAGTTCCAGACCCCATAGGACACCCTGAGAGGTTCAGAGCATTTTTGAGCACATAAGGGAGACCAACACAATATTAGGCAGGTTATGCCTGATCGATGTATATATAGATGAGAGCACAATGTTTTTTTTTTTATATTTTTAATTAAAGCATCAGGACAAGAACAGTAAGACATAATATATAATAGAATACTTACAGTGTATTGAGTTTGAAGCACATCTTACAGTGGTTAAGGGGTTTAGTGCCTTGCTCAAGAATCCTTTGGCATAATATATCAGTGTTAGTGAGACATCAAATCAGAATCTTTTGTGCTTTTGCACAACATGGGTGCAAATGTGTTCAAGCAGTGACTCACCAGCTTGATTCCTGGCCAGTGCAGACTTTTACTACATGTCATTTCCCTGCTCTCTCTTCCCACATTTAATGTCTCTATCCGTTGTCACTATCTAATAAATGTGGAAAGCAGGGACTTTCCAGTTGAGACAAAGGCTTGACCAGATCAAAATATCATTGGCAAGAAAGAGACAAGGGGCAAGAACGCAAGGCTATTCCATTTTTCGTATTTTTCCATTGTCAGTGTATAGGACAGAGATCAGTGTGCTCAAAGGATCCCTCAGATACTCAATACTTTAGCTGTATGGCCAGTAGTAATTTATTTCAGTGGTGCAATATTATAAAAATGTTCTGATCTTACTCAGGAATTGAATCATTTCATCCGTTTCTATGCATTTATTAAACAAGTCTCTTTGTGATTTGCTTCGTCAAGCGTAAATTGAAAGAAACTCAAACAATCTCCAGCCTTTCAAGGTTACAGCAGATAGTGAAACCTCTAAATTCAGTGACATTTCCTCCTATGCTTGTATCTTTGAAGTGCAGCAGTGCAGCAGGGCCGTGCATATACAGCATGCATAATGAACGAAGCCAGAAGACGCAAACAAGTTGGCCCAGCTGTTGTCATTGTTCATGCACAATCTCTCACAAGTGGCACCAAAAAATAGATGACATGTCACACAAGATCAATACACAGAACTTTCCCCGACTACCAAGAGGTGCACATCGATGCTCTGACTTCTTATTGCTGCTTTTTTATATCCATGATGTTTATGAGGCAGAGCTGACTGTGCATCGCCCACCACTGTTCAACAGCACACATGGTCATGTGAAAACAAATGAGCCAAATAATATGATTAGTTTCTGACATTTATGAGTTGGGTTCCAATTTTATTAGCTGTCAACACACCCATGACTAAATATCCTATTGATTTCTTAATTTCTGTGGTCAAGGCAACTGTTAGCAAGTAGTTATTCATTTTTAACATTAACTTGTGTGCATGCTGTACGCTGCACAGTTTGTGTAAAGTGTGTGTGTGTGTGTCTCGGACTACGGCGAGGTACCATGGTTCAACAGTAATCCTATGAAACATTGCAGTCTGCCTCACAATAATCCCCCTCTCTCTCATCCTTTTGGTCTCTAGGCGCTGCGCTGTCCCTGCAAAAATATCAAAAAGCCATCAAAAATTGATGCCCCAGAAATTGTATAAATTTTAAAGGAGACCCCAAATCAAATTTAGGTTATATCTGAGTGAATGGTTCCAAGTCTGTGAGAAGATGGTCAGGAATATAGAAAACAACACTGATTTGATGTGTTTAATTGCTACTTGTAGACTATATGTAATCTAGAGAACAAATTATAGCAAGTGACTCTAACAACTTTTGCTGAGTGTGCTAGCACTTACAGTACATATGGCTGCTGATAAGGACATCTGCCAGCTCAATGAACAAAGCTCTCTGAGGAATATTCATGTAGCCTCTATAATCCATTCTGTAAATATACAATTTATGATGATAATATCTTATGTCAATTATAATCACTTTGTCACAGGTAAATATTTCTAGTTCACCTCAGTTTAACTACAGATAACATTTGGCATCTCATGCAATGTGTAATTTGAATAAAGGCTTACTAGTAATTACAAAGTTAGCTTTGCGTGGAAATTGCATTTGACCAAATCCACACACACAAACAATCTCATTACCATCCGAAACAAGCTGTTGTAAACATTAAAGGCATTACAACTACATTGCATAAACAAGGAAACATGGAATATCTCTTCTGCTGTGACTCAGGGTCTTTGCATTTTTTTGCTTTAGGGGACCTGAAAGGATTATTGTTGCCATTTGCTTCCTGCTTAGTGAAACAGAGGCACATTTTCTAACAGTGTACAGGCAGAACTCATATAAAATCCGATTAATCAAAAAGTAATCATTAAAATGGAGCTCTGTCATCGGCCTCTTCAAGGACGAGGCCATGCCTTATTTAACACAACACACCACTCCAGCTTCATGTGTTTGCTCTGATTTCCCAGAGCCAAGCGCAGCCGTCATTAAGATCTTAGACAGGTCCGGCTCCATGCACAGGGAAACACTGCACTAGATGACTCATTGCTAAGGACCTCATTTAGCTATAGATATGTACAGAACAGATAACAGTATAATACTGATAAGGGAAAGCACAGCAGTTCTTTGACACTGTGGGACATATGTTTTCAGATGAAGAAAGTGTACACATGAGCCATGAATCCACGTCCACCTATGGACTGAACCTTGAGCTCTGCAGTCCTATATCCAAGGACTCACAAGCAATTATTTTACAGTAGCAACATACGTTTTTTAGGGAGAATATAATGATGCCCAGATTTAGTTTCACATGATGGCCCGCTTTTCCCTGGGCATAAAAAAGCTAATGAATATGCTGCAGTGATCCATGGGGAGGTTTGTTGGAATTTCTTGGAAAAAAGGGCACATTCAGATTTTCTCACCATCAGCAGAAGCCTGCTTTTATATTTTGAACCATATTTCAATGAAAGTAGCAAGAGGCCACCACAAAGCTGTATAAAATCATGAATCTGAAACCTCAGATTCCTTAATGTATTTCTTATGTGTGAATCCACATCAAAATGCTACACATGCTGCCCTTCACTGGAGGAAGGCTGAACAAGATTTCCCCACAGATGTCGACCTCTTGTGACTTTGCAGATGCTGCCCTGTTTCAAAGGCTCTGCACAGCGTCCGAGGGAAAAGGTCTGCTGGAAAGTTTTAACCAAAAATCAGAAACGCATACTTTAAACTCAACTTTTTTGTGGAAAATGATAAAAGATGCTGTGAAAGAAACACGATGTCCTATATATAGAATGCAGCTCATATAACAAATTTGTGAGAACAAAGTACAGCAGCCTTTGAAATACTTTAAACACTCCCTCGACAGAGAAATACTTTTTACTTAGTGTTGTTCATTTGGATTGTTCACAGTCACTGTACAGATATGTCGGTTGTACAGAGTATGACAATAAAAGGCTGCTTTTATGCTCACTTGCTGAATGGAGGAACATTTCTCTGTGCTCACTTTAATGACATGTGCATACAGGATAATGTTGTGATATCACAACTACTGTAGTTTAGAAACCTCTTCTGTGTTTCGAGACTTTTAAATGAAGGGGAAGGACTCAATGTAGTCCCAAGAATTTTTAAAATAGTGTTATTTTTGTCTTTAAACACATCTGCATGGGATCTTCAAAGGCTGGCTGCCTTTAACTTGTCCTCTTTGAGTAATGACAATCCCAAAAACTGTAAATGAAGTACAAAATAACAGGATTTGGGTCTAATCAGAGCAATGTTAAAAATTGAGACAGTTTTCCTTTCCTCAGTTTTCTCAGGCTGACAGCAAATCCTTAACTCCCACTTAAACGTTGAAGCAGCCCCTTGACTAAACATTTGTTGATATTATCTGAGGAGAAAGTTGGACAGAAACTCAGAATAGCCAAAAAAAAATGCTGAAAAAAAGGTTCAATCTTTCACATTATTAGAAAACATTTAGTGTACTGTAGGTAATCCTTGAACACACAGAGTCAGTAATACAACTCTGCACTGAAAAGAGCATTTAAAAATTCCAGCCTCAAGTGGACCCATAGTAAAATACCCAGTAATGGGTTTAATCTGAAAAACAATCCCCAAAAATCTAAAAACAGGAAATCTCACAGGGATTCAGCACATCAAGTCATCTTGCTAATATAAGCATATAATTTCTGCTTGGCTGAGTATCCAGTGATTAAATATTCCCAGTCTCCAAACCCAACAGCAGAGTGCTGAAAAAGGACAGTGGCTGGTCGAACTCCAGCTGAAATGATCTGATACGAAGCAGACTTTAAGTCAGTTCTGTGATTCATCTACACATGGGTCGGTTATGTATTTGTCTTAAATCCATTCTGAACAAGTATTTATTATTATTATTTACAGTAATCCATATTTTGTGGTGTTAGCTCAGTGTGGGCATTTCTTCATTCAGTGTGGGTCAACAGAACTCAAAGCCTGCCTAATATCTAAAGAGCAAATGAAAGTGAAATGTCAGTGACAGATACAGACACACACAAACTCACAGAACTGAAGGAATGGTTCCTATAACAGGAACCTTCATTCAGGGAAACACAAACTAGAGCTGCAGAACATTTTCTGGTTGAGTGAATTCAATTAAGAGCTTGATTAGCCTTGACATTTAGATTTTCATTGACACCTGAAACATTTAGGCTTTCTTGCAGTCTACAAGGTGTGACACTGGTCATGGAGGAAATAATAGATGGTGAGAAACTGATTTCATTAGTTTTACCCAGAAAAAGAAAAGCCTAATGAAAGACAGCGGCCTGTTACAAAGGTATTTTCCATTTTCCATGATACTCGCTGAAGATAAATGCTTAACAACTACTGTGCATGTTAAAGTGCTCCTTACATTACTGAATATCTATGATAGAGCGCCTCAGCTGCTACGGTAAGCAGGGCCGAGTACTTTACTCTGAATGTACTGCTGGCATATGTTAGATTTTATTTGTGAAACATTTCTTTGATATTACCATGTTAATGGCTGAAATCCAATTGTGAAAAAATTGTTAACCCAATATCCGAATTTCAAACTGGACTTTGATCGTATCCTTCCCAAACTGATGGATGGGACTAATCAGATCAACCTATTTTTTTTAATATCAAATCATTAATGTTTCATGGAGTCATTTATCGGTTTGATTACATGAGCACCACTTACTGTTTAAACACAAAGGTAATCTGGGTTTTCAGTAATTACAGTCATTTGTGGCCATGTGTACTGTAAGTGCTGGCACACTCAGCGGAAAAAGTTGTTAGAGTCAACTGCTATAATTTGTTGCTTAGATTACACACAGTCTACAACTAGCAATTGAACACATCATACCAGTATTTTTCTTTATTCCTGACCATCTTCTCATAGTCATGTGCTTATTTTTCACTCATACTTTTCCACTACATGTGTGAATACAATGAACATGGTTGAAATTCATGTGTGCTTCCTGTATATTAAGTTGTTTCCATATCACTTTGACCTTTTCTAGATCTACCAGGATGGTGGGTGGGTGGTATGTATCATGTACTGTTGTAACATCAGCATGAGCAACACTGTTTCCTAGCAGAACACTGCATTGTAATAAGATGAGTCATTCTATTCACTTCACCAATTAAATTGAAATCAATTCTAATCATATAGCACCAATTCACGTCATATGTCATCTCATAGCACTTCACATAAAAAGGCGAAGATCTTACATATTATAAACACAGGACAAATCCAAGTTTTCTTTTGATTAGCGTTGAGCAACAACTTGGCAACAGTAGTAAAGAACGAAAAACCTCCCTTTTACTAGGAAGGGCATAAAAAATCCTTTGACAGGACCAGGCCTAGGGACAGTGGCAACTGGCCTCCACTGGTTGGTGTGCTGGGGTGAGGGTGGGGATGATGGTAGTAGGGATAGCAAGATAGCAGAGAACAGACAAACAATACATAAGAGAGCAATAAACACTTTGGAGATCTGTGAGGCCAGTGACTGCATATGAGAGATGAGTAGCTCCAGATCCAGAGATACTTGCAGAGAGAACAAGCTCAAATTGCAGGGAAGACACAAAGTTAGTGATATGTAGTGGCAGTGTATAACTGTATGGAAGAAAGTGGAGAGTAGAGGAGAGGAGCCCAGTGCATAATGGGAGTCCCCCGGCAGTCTAAAGCTGTAGTAGCAAAGGGACAGCTCAAGTGATCTTGAGCAGCCCTAACTATAAGCTTTATCAAAGAGGTTTTAATCCTAATCTTAAAAGTAGAGAGGAAGTCTGCCTCCCAAACCCAAACTAGGAATTGATTCCACAACAGAGGAGCTGATAACTGAAGGCTCTGCCTCCGATTCTACTTCTAGAACCACAAGTAAACCTGCAGTCTGAGATGATTCCCTGCTTGGATGATAAGGTACAATAAAGTCTTTAACATACGATGGAGCTTGGTCATTAAGCGCTTTGTATGTGAGAAGAAGAATTTTAAATTCTATCCTAGATTTTACAGGGAGTCAATGAAAGGAAGCCAATACAAGAGAAATATGATCTCTTTTACTGGTCCCTGTCAGAACTCTGGTTGCGGCATTTTGTATCAGTTGGAGGTTTTTAAGAGATGCATAGTTACATTTTATTTTATAACTTGAACAAAATTACAAAAACAAAAAACATCATTTTGGCCTGTGCAAAAGTCGGGGCACCCTACAGCGTCAGTACCTTCAGTACTTAGTAAGACCCCCTCTGGCAGACATCACAGCTTCTAAATGTTTTTTATAGCCAACGACAAGTCTCTGGATTCTATCATTTGGGATTTTCCCCCATTCTTCCTTGCAAAAGGCTTCCAGTTCTGCAATATTCTTGGGTCGTCTTGCATGCACAGCTCTTTTAAGATCTACCCACAGATTTTCAATTATGTTTAAGTCTGGAGACTGTGAAGGCCATTCCAAAACCTTCAGCTTGCGTTTCTTGAGGTAGTCTATGGTGGATTTTGAAGTATGTTTTGGATCATTATCCTGTTGTAGAAGCCATCCTCTTTTCAGCTTCAGCTTTTTTACAGATGCTGTGATATTTGCCTCCAGAATTTGCTGGTATTTAATGGAATCCATTCTTCCCTCCACCCGAGCAATGCTTCCTGTCCCACTGGCTGCAACACAACCCCAAAGCATGATGGATCCACCCCCATATTTAACAGTTGGCAAGGTGTTCTTTTCATGAAATGCTGCTCCTTTTTTTCTCCAAACATACCTTTGCTTATTGTGGCCAAAGAGTTCTATTTTAACTTCATCAGTCCACAGCACTTGTTTCCAAAAGTCATCAGGCTTCTGTACATGTTCTGTTGCATATTTTTGACGTTGTATTTTATGATGAGGACGGAGGTAAGGTTTTCTTCTGCAGACTCTTCCATGAAGGTCTTGTTTGTGCAAGTATCGCCGCACAGTGGACGGGTGCACTACCACTCCTGAGTCTGCTAAATCTTCCTGCAGGTCTTTTGACGTCAAATGTGGGTTTTGATTTACCTTTCTGACCAGCCTACGAGCTGTTCTGTCCGAGAGTTTCCTTGGTCTTCCAGATCTTATCTTGACCTCCACAGTTCCCCTCACCTGCCATCTCTTAATTATACCTCGCACTGTGGAAACTGCAAGCTGAAAACGTTTTGCTATCTTCTTGTAGCCCTCCCCGGCATTGTGGGCATCAATAACTTTCATTTTTTCTGTCTTACTTAGCTTCTTAGAGGAACCCATGATTGCTGTTGTTTGCACAGGTTTGTGGAGTCGCCATATTTAAGAAACCCTGAAATACACACCAGCTGGCGCTCCCTAATGACAATTGTTGACACATGCTTCAGGACTAATGAGCTGGTAAAGGTCTGAATTTGTTAAAAGAATCTGACACATTGAAACTCTCAGGGTGCCCCGACTTTTGCACAGGCCAAAATGATGTTTTTTATTTTTGTAATTTTGTTCAAGTTATAAAATAAAATGTAACTATGCATTAATGTTTCCTGATAATATTGTCTTTTTTTCCCATATCCCAGAAAGACTATAAATATGGATATTAATTTTTTAATATATAAAATATGCTGTTTTTAAAGGGGTGCCCTGACTTTCGCACACAACTGTATCTGAGACAGGATGTACATTTGACAATATTACGTAGGTGAAATTATGTCGTCCGACAGACTTGCTTTATATGTATGTTGAGGGACATATCATGATGAAAAATGACTCCAAGGTCCCTCACAGTAGAACTGGAGGCTAAGGCAATGCCATCCAGAGTAACCATCCGGTTGGATAGTTTTTTTCTAAGGTGTTTAGGGCCAAATAGAATAACCTGAATTTTGTCTGAATTTAGGAGAAGAAGATTACAGGTCATCCAGGCCTTTATGTCCTTTAAACATGCCTGGAGTTTAGCTAACTGATTGGTTTCATTTGGCTTTATAAATACATATAACTGGGTGTGGTCTCCATAGCAATGGAAATTTATGCAGTATTTCCTAATGATATTGTCTAAGGGAAGCATGTTCAAAGTAAATAGTATCAGTCCTAATGTAGAACCCTGTGGAACTTCATAACTAACTCAGGTGATGGTGGAAGAATCATCATTATCATGAACAACCTAAAATCTATCTGACATACATGATTTAAACCTGTTTAGTATGTTTCCTTTAATCCAAATGGCATGTTCCAATCTCTGTAATAAAATGCTGTGATCAACTGTGTCAAATGCAGCTCTGAGATCTGAACAAGTGTAAAGATGAGTCCACTGTCTATTGGAACATCATTGGTGACTTTCTACAGTGCTGTCTCTGTACTGTGATGGATTCTAAATCCTGCCTGAAACTCCTCAGGCAAATCATTTCTGTTCAGATAATCTCATAATTGGTTTGGAACAGCTTTTCAAGAATTTTACAAATAAAAGGGAGGTTGGATATAGCTCTATGTTTGGCTAAAACACCTACATCCAAAGAAGGCTTTTGAGTAGTGGCTTGATTACAGCAACTTTAAAAGCTTACAGTACATAGTATGTTATTAAAGGGAGGTTTGTCTTGTCTAATACTGGAGTGTTAATTAAAGGAAAAACATCCTTGAGCAATATGGTTGGGACTGGGTCTAACGGACGGAAGAAGAAATGACTATTGGCATGAGCTCTGAAGGATTTACTGCAGAGGATCAGTCCAGATATATGCTGTAGCTTATTGTGTATATGAATGTCTCGGGAACACTTCGAGCCCAGAGCGCAGAGCTATGAAGGTCTTAGTACCTTGTTAAGGATACTTGATCAATGACATTAGATTTGTATTGGCTTTGACAAGCTGTCAGCTTAAATGCACCAGAGCTCTGTGCCACTGATCAAATTGGAAATTTCTCTTCACCAATGCAGAAGCTTTACTCTCAAAATCAACATTTTATATGATGCTTTTTTTCGTACTGCAAAACATTTACCTTGTGTTTCTTGTCTGTTCTGAAAACCCAACTTGATGCTATTTGACACTGAGGTTGTCTGATGGAAATAACTGTGTTTTGTCTGCTGATACAGTATGCTCAATATAGGCAAAGCAAAACATAATTTGAGGATGAAATTTCAGGGTAGGAGGAACACTTTACATTTAACCATTATTTAAACATTATGTCATGAAGGGGGATGTCAAAAATTAACATTAACTGTACAAATACATTCAATCTGGCATCTAGAACTGTCTACATTGACAAAAAAAAGATAAGTCATTTTCTGTAACTGTAAAAAGTGACAAAATATAACACAAACACAATGGGAGTGAGACACCTTATTGGTTATTGTGGGGTTTTGGAAAAAGTTTACTGCTTTAAAGTTCTGTAAGTGAAATTATGTTCAGTGCCTGTGTCTGTGTCTGAGGCCCCTCAAAAACCTGCTAAACATTTTCCAGTTCAACTGCAAGACAAATTAGCTTGTGATTTTTCCATTAATACCTGTGAGAACCTGAAAGCAAATGTGAAAAGCATGGATGAGTATAATGACATTTTTTTCTGATGGCGAGGCTGGAACTGGTTATACCATCTTTTTAAGAACTTACACTTGTCATCCAGGATCACTTGTCACCTTATCAACTGAAAGGAAGTGTAGCAGGGCTATCATGGTGACCACAACAAATTCAGATGTTTTGGAATAACCATTTTCCACTGTCAGGTTTCCTGGTTGGAGTCAGTGGTGACTATCTTCCCTTTATTAGCTCACTATGCTGGAACAAAAAGAAATGTACCTGGCTTTTGGATCCTTTGTTGTAATTACTTACTGAAGCTTTTGCATCTTCTAATGCAATTCTGCACAGTTTTGCAAAATTAGTTATGATAATGCTAATAATCATATGTACTGACCATTAATATAACCACTGTATGTGATATTAAATTCTATACATTTTTTTAACATAGAGGAATCCGTATTTATTGTGACAACACACAGCATCTCTACAACAGAATGGACTTCATGAAACAAGTGAGTACACTCTATACTGGAAATGATAACGGGCAAATCAAGACTGGGGTTTATAGGCCAGAAATCACAAATCACTTTGTGGCGAAAATCACGTTGTCCAGATCCAGAGCATCATGTGGCAGAACGTCTGTCATACCAGGCTGTCTGAAATGATTTCTTAGATGACGAATGGTGGAGCTGCGGAGCTTTATGTGCCTGACAACAGTTACGACTGACATGTCAGCATCCAGCATACCAACAGCTTGCCCTTGTCATCCCTGTCTATGCCATTTGAATTAAGATGCATTTCTGGGAGGCCTTTTATAATCTCGGGTCAAAGAAATGTTGGTGTACTGGTCACGCTATCTGATCATTGTCCTTGAAAGTCACACCTGACTTGAGTGGATTAAGTCAGCGGTCAAGAATTTGTCACCAGGAAAAAAGCTCAAAAACTTTTAAACAGAAGTTAGAAAAGAAGACCATTTGCATATTGTGTTTATATTTTTGTGCAGTATAGATTGGTAGACACTGGCTCTATCTAAAAATTTGTCAATTAAAAAAGTATTTTGTGCATGACAGGGCTCACTGTGCAGTATAACAGTTAAGATATCATGTTAATGTATAGGTAGACAATGACTTGTTAGTTGAGATAGTAAAATTATGCAAATATAAAACTTACATTTAGAATCATGAATAAAAACAAAAATTTAAGAGCAAAATAAAACCAAATAAAGATGCATATTGAAACAGGATACAGAGAAAAAAATAGTAATGTACATAAATAAGTCATGTACATGTAGTTTATGTACTGTGGCTAAAAGTTGGTCATAACAATCTTAACTGTGCATTGACTTTTGTTTTTGCCATTTGATATACATTGACCCCAGTTTATCAAGGAATTTAAAAAACAAAAATAAAATTTTAAACTTAAGATTAATATAGGTTAAATTAATTTTGTATTTTTTTAATCATGTAATTGGTGAACATTGATGAAATAAATAGTCTTAGGCATTCAGGCTCATTTGACTGTTATGTTTCGAAAGGCTGACGTGATTGGCATTGATAATGTGTATCTGATGCAACCATAGACGGTAAGAATAAAACATAACTAAGAAAAAACACTAAGTGAGAATATAATGTTGCTTTTTCAGCTCAGCGGAAGTTGTGAAGTGACATCAGAAGGGCCGAGCGGGACTCTGCCGGGCGCGAATTTTATTTTGCAGGATTGCAAAGCATGACCCGCCCCCTTTGCCTCTGATTGGTCAAGCCTGGTGTTCTCGCTGTCACTGTAACCAATCACATTGCGCATTACTAAGCAACCGGCCAATCAGGTAGAACGTTCTGCTTGAATATTAATGAGTGGTCTCGTTTCTCTCTGCCCAAAAAAGTGCGCCTGCTAGCCGCTAAAATCAAAAGTACTGTAGCTAACTTTTTCAGTTACATGCACTTTGTTTCCTAGACATGGCATTTCAGGTTGAAGCGGATTTACCACCTGGCCTGGCATGTTTGAAAGTAAGTTGTAGCAGTATTATTTCTATCTGTTTTGTTGACATGCTGGCTACTAGCCTTTAGCTGAACTGAACAGCTAATGCTAGGTTGCATCAATGGGATGTTCAGTAACGTTAAACTAAAAAGTGGGTTAAATGAAAACGCATTGCATTATGTTCGTCCAGATCTTTTCTCTGTGGTTGACTGTTGTGCGAACAGTGACCAGTGTACCGTTAGCGTACAAGCTAAAAACTTGTGAGGCTAGTACTAACGTGCTAAAGCAGTTACCTAAACATACTCGACTTGAGGTCATATCAGGTCACTAAAACTTTTTGGGGGATGCTGTACAAACGTACAAGCAAGTAGTATTTAACTTTAAATGTTAAATAAACCACACTATATCGACGTATGATGATATGAGGAAGGCAATTTAGTTAGCTTTCTGTTTGAAGTGGGACTGTTTGGAATAACCAATGTCTGTTGCATCTTGCAGTATACTTTATAGGAAATACAATAGTTAACATGTCCTGTAGAAATGTGTCTTGCCCACTTCGTGACAAAGTTTTCAAAGGAAGATATCAACTCTCATAGTATTATTATGTAATAGCCATTAAGCGACATTTTGAGTTGTCAAATGTTGTTGCACTTGAAAAAGCTAACGTTCTCTTTATCATAGAATATAAATGTGAATAAAAACTGAGCTATGCATACAAGAAGGAGCACTTTAACTTGGATTTACCAAGAAAAGGTACTTATTAATGTTCAGTATTGTTAAAGTCATGCTCTGAACCTGCCATATTTGCCATATTTGGCCATCTGAACCTGATGGATTATTTGTTGTTGTGTATAATAATTGCTATTTTTATATATATTTCTGTATCATTGCCTAATTTTTAATCTTACTGTTTTTTTTTTCATCTACAGAATATTGAGGACCTGCTCCGGTGTCCTATTTGCTTCGACTTCCTCAACATTTCAATGATGACTAAATGCTCGCATAATTGTAAGTAACAAGCAGAGCAGCTTTTTAATGGCTCTGATTGTGAATTGATCTAATGAAAAGCTTAGAATAGCTTTGAGTATACAGTATGAAGGCAAGCCTGTTGAGTGACTTTTATGAACAAGCAAAATCAATCTGAGAAGCTTTGCAAAAACAATTTGAATCCATTTTAAAGCTGAAACAAAACCAGCTGTGTAGTGTCTGTGTAGTAGGGAGGTTTACTTAACTGTATGGTGCAAACAAGCAAAAAAGAAAACCCTTGCAAAGCGGCCAGTGTAAAGCCATTCCTTAATTAGTCCTTGAGTGTACATTAGCTTTGGCTCTAGTTATTATTAGTACCATGAGCATCAGTAGCCATCATGATATTCTGTCCTACTTTTATCTCTGGGTTCATGTATTTTGTTTGCATTTCATTTTACAGTTTGCTCCTTGTGCATCAGGAAGTTTCTTTCCTATAAGCTGCAATGTCCAGTTTGCAATACAGTAAGTCTAAACTTTTGTTGAGTATCTAATTATACCCTCTGGCTGTATTTGCATATTCATGAGGATCATTATCCCAGTAGGAATGACATGTTCTGAAAATTAATCAGCACCTATTTTGTTAATCAACTAATTTGTTAATTAGTTAATCAAGTAAGTCATTTGTCATGCAAAAAACCAAACATTGTCTGATTCCAGTCTTATAAATGTAATGTTTCTCTCTGTTTAACATTATTGTTAACTGAATATCTCTGGGTTTGGACTCAGAAAAAAATATGACGGACATTTTTAAGCCAAATGGTTAACTGAACGAATTATCTGCTGAGTAACAATGATGAAATATGACATAAGTTATAATCCTAGAGGCAGGCTTTCTTCATGTCTCATTACTTTTTTCTTTTAGCAAATGACTGAACCAGACCTAAGAAACAACCGTTTACTTGATGACTTGGTCGTAAACTTTCAAGCTGCAAGGTAATACACAGCTAATGACAAGTATCTTGTAAACTGTCTTCTGTTTGAAAACTGTTGGCACATTTTCTGCAAATATACCTTTGTGCACACTACATCGCCATTACACCATTTCAACCTTGGAGTAAGTGAAAAAACAAAACAGGCAACTGTACTACATAATCCACTATCCATATGCAGTATGCAAAAAATATGCATGTCAGCAAAAATGGATGCTTATTACTAGATACCAGATTTTCGTGAGAGCCATGCTGCTTTTATCCATCATGTAAGTACTACTAAATAAAGTGTTATTCTGGCAATTTGCACACCAGCCCAGTTGGGGAACAAGAATCTAAGTAATTCATTTTGCCACAGTCCTCTACAGCTCAGAGTATTTTATACTTTTAGAATGATTATTTATAATTCTTCCTCCTTTAGAGGTAAACTAAAAGAATAATAACTATGGCACATCAGGAAATAAGACTTACTTTACAATCCATGTAAAACCTCCTTACCATGAACACAGGTGCTCTGACTGAGCATCGCTCCTGTTTGTGTTTTCATGACTCTAAGCCCTGAAGAGAACAATGATTATTGTGGTGATTTTAGGGGATCCCATTGTTATTGAGAAGATTACAATATGTCCACAGGGAAGCCTATTTCAGTTTTCTTCAATATGCCAGGACTGGAGAAACACTTATAATTGCCTTCCTGTAAGCCACTTCTGATTTACAGATTTTCCTGTAAATCAAATGGGGATTTTGGTTTCATCAGCTGAGGTCATTCAGGGTTTTCCTTGTATTACCCTTAGCTGTGTGCTGTGTAGCTTTAGGGCTGACATGTTTTCATTACAACAGGATGCAGACACATGGAGCAGAGTCCAGAGCTTGGCTAAAGGAAATTTGTTGGTACTTTGAATCTCAGGGTTTTTTTTCTACAGTGACACTTATCACAATGTAGGGAAACATTGTTTCAAACAAGATTGTCCTGTTATTGGTAACACTGGCCACTTGGGTGCAGCTAGCCTCATGTTTGCAGTCACTGCTTGGTTTGGGAGACTGATAAATGTTGGGCTGTTTTTGTGCAGTGTGACAGTTGTTTTGTAAAGTAAAATGAACTAACATTAGTTAAAATATCAAGGTACAATAGGTCACCTCAGTCTCTAGGATTATGTCTTCCTTCAGAGTCATAAACTCTTGCTCATAATGTGACCCCCTGCTCTGCATCCCTGTCAGTCTGTTTCAATAAAAACTAACAGTACAAAAGTACAATGGAACAGACATCTCCCTGAGGCTGTATATTTGGTTTTGCCTTACAGATAATGATCTATGAACAGAGTTTTATGACCCATGTTTTAGTTTGTATCTGCTATGATGAAAATAAGCCTGCAAGCCTAACTGTGGCTCTTTTTCTGCTCATTGGTGCTCATTGTCCCTGAAAAATATATTTGAAAACTCAGACTAAAGCCATCAGAATTGTTTCATCAGTGTCTGGGCTCATGTCAATAGAATATCTGAATGTTCTTATCAGTTAGTAAGCCATAATGTTTGTCCCCCCATCAATCACCTCAATGTTATCAACACTCTGAAAGGTCTCCCTGCAAACTGTAGACCCTCTGATTATCATCACTGCTACGAATGAGTGGATTACACTGCTGCTCTTTCCTTCACTTTTTAATTTCCTGCTGTCTAGCAACTGAAAAATGGGATTCCTTGATAGGGACTGTGTCATAAAGAGTCGTTGTTATGTAAAAACAGACTTGTTGTAAGCATTTTAGAAAAGAATATGTATTTATCCGGCCCATCTGGTTGGTACATTTTCTGCTTTAGCACATGTGTAGGGATCACTTCCTTCATCAGCCCACTCACATTTTTCACTGTGAAAACACTGCATTAGGTAGCTGTTGTCTGATGGACCTAATTCACTGCCATTAAACTAGAGGCCTATTTCTCTGGCAAACCATTAGCTGTTATCACAATGCCAAGTATTTATATTGCTAGAGTAACCAGTTACCTTGTAGTCCCTCTAATTTGTTTTCTTAGGTAGAAGTGGAGCTTGCACATTGAGACATCAGACAGTTTTCTATTAAATGTAATCACTATGGGCAAAATGCCCATTTTCTGTTAATGGGCCTGTGTATTCATACTTATAAACAGCTGTAGTCTGTTATATTATTTTTTATATAATTTAAATACACCATGATAAATTGTGTTTTTAACATAAATTCATTTTTTTCCCTAAAGCATAGTTTTTTTAATTAGATTTTAGGTTTAGGTAAGATTAATAATTGAGATACTGTATTTTGAGAAATGCCTGGACCAAATGATCATATGAGACAATTCATTTGTATCGTACAGATGTTGTCCAATGCACTATTATTTAACAGTTATGTGGTAGGGATGAATAATGAATGGATTTCAAATAAAAATTACATTGTGAACAAATGCAGTTAGCATTTAGCATTAGCAAAAGGCTGTACTTGGTAGTTTATGCTGCATGACTTGCCAAGAGTTCAACCTGTTTTGTCAGTGGTCTTACAAATTCATGTCATTGTTCTGTGAGTTATGCTTTCAAAAGAAACTCATGTGTTAATGATCTGTTACACTAATTTAATCTAATACACTGTAAATATTATATTTAAGCTTGACTTTTTTAAAAAAAAAAGTATATCTCAAGTCATGTTGCAGTTGTCAAAGACATTGCAAATAGCTGTTTCTACAAATTGCATAGTCCTTGATGTGTGTGTGTGTGTGTAACATCCGTCTTTAAAAGTGTTCTAGTAGCTGTTCTTGCACCTTAAAACCTAGCCCTAATTATAAAAGTTTATCCTTCACATAGTAGTGGAAATCAATGTGATGGGGCAATTTAAATTCAATTAATGTCGGAATTTTAAGTAGAGGGTATTGACTCACTTCTGGCTCTTTTGGTTACTACAGGTCTAGACATGGAAAATCCGTGGGATTATAAATAAAAGGTCTTAACTTTGCATACATTATTATCAAGCATTACAAAAGTGCATTTTTGTCAATTTGAGTTAAGTTGTTTTGATCTTCAGAGTTCTTTATGGTAGTGCTTTTGTCACCTGTAGCAAAGATGTGTATCTGCTTGTTTGCACCATTCAGACTCTGTAAAAATATGAATTCAAACACATAAGTAATTACTATACGGCAGTCTCAATCATGATATTGGAAACAGCAACTGTCAAAAAATTACTATGGTGTAATGTTACTAATTTTATACCCAAAGTGCACTAAATATATCCAAGATCTTTAAATATATAGTCTGATTCGCTCTTCCAGCTGGTGTCTTTTCTATGGCAACAGCCAGTAAACTACTTGGGTACTGCAGTATCAAGAACCCTTTCACACACTACCATAATGGAAAACACATTCTTTCTCAAATGAGGCAGAAATTGTCACAACTAATGGGTATAACATAAGGTGATGGTACATTTGAATTATCCAGGTTGTGTTGAGTGATAGCACAGTTAGGTAACAGTGACTTGAAGACTAAAAGCAAACAGATGCAAATTTACTCAGTGGGATTTTGTTACTTTTTCATGCATTTTAGCATTTTTGCTTGTCCTGTATTACATATAACACTCTTTAGAATTTAGTGTGACTAATAGTCATACCTGAGTGTTACAGGTGAATGGTATTGGGTGAGCAAATTTCTTCAGGATCTTTGTTGGGGGAGGAGGAGTTTCCACATCACATTTGCGCAGAGCAGTTTGGCATATGCGAGCATCTATTTGTGTATGTGTGCGCACATGTGCATGACCCTGCTCTTATAGGGGCAGTTGGCACAAACAAGTTTTAAATATGGAACACAGAGAATCACACACCTCATTGGTTCCGTTTTATTGCCAAGTAATGGCCCAGCTGCAATTTGTTTGCTTTCCACGTTTCCAAGACTGTAGCCAAAGCGTCTCCTTTTTCGAGCTTGGTGGAAAAGGAGTCAGATATTTGAGAAGATACAGTTTAATGTCCAAGGGCTCACTTTAATGTCTTTAGCATTTATTTGCACATTCTGCTCTTTTTGTTTTGTTTTTTTAATGGTCTCCATGTGTGTTTTTAAGGGGACATAAGTTTTTTTTTTTTTTTAATTTTAGTTTTTGTAGGTGGATAATTTGTTTGGACAGAAGAAGAACATGCCACTCAATCTATCTATCAGACTGTATTTTAACTTTTAAAAGGGGCATGGCTGTTTGCTTGTCTTAATCATATGCTGCATGTTGTCATTCACATACACTTTGTCTTTCATGTCTTTCCAGGCAGCAGTTGTCAAAAGTGAGTTTTGAGTCTCCTCCAATATCACCAAAGACCCCGTCTTCAGCTGTCAAATGCAAAACTCCCAAAGAGAGGGGCCAGAAGTGTAACACCTCCGTTTTGAGTCACTTTTTCCAAAAGAAGCCTAAAACTCCTCCCAGTAAAGAAATTCAACGAGATGGATCTGTCGCTCAGTTGGGGAAAATACCAACTGCACGAACTCGCAATGCAAATGACGCTGACCTACATTCAGGAAAAGCTAAACTTTCAGTGATTGTAAAGGAAGAACCGATGGATGTGGTGGAAGTGTCTACCCAGAGTTTGAAGTCAGTCAAACAGGAGGACACAAACTCGCACAGTATTAGCAGTGGAGTGGACATGGCACATTCCTCGTCACCATCGAAAGACGTAAAGCCCGTAATCAAAGGTGAAGCCATTTTACTTGTAGATTAAGAGCGATGCATCACCCAGAATTTTGAGCTTCATGTTTAAATTGGCTCACTCACAAATGCACAAACCTCATTCATTCACATTGATCAAGCGACAATCTCCCACAGGTCAGAACTGTTTAATTTTTTTCTGAGTGGTTTTGCACTTTTCAAACATGTCAGCCTAACTAGTAAAGAGAGCAACTGCATCAGCGGTTAAGAACTACAGTTGTAGACCTGCTTTCATTGCAGTCTGTAGGCAAATGGATAAAAGCTACTGCCTCAAATATAGAAAATGAGAACATTGAATTAGCTTTATCTTTCTCAGAGCTGCTGTTCTCTTTGTGTATCTTCAAGAGTTTTACATTGAATCACCAGTTGCATTAATTGTGTTTACAGACGTAATGTAACTGGGTCACAGTTATGTCACCTTCAGTGGATATTAAATGCCTTTAATGAAATCAGCTTCTGACTGTTAAATGTCAAATGTTAAAGACTTTGTAAATGATTTTCACATTATTTTTTTCTTTGTCAGTGAGGCAGGCAATTCATCATAAAACCATTAAGTATGTATATTAACTTGTCTAGAAATAGTCACTTACCTAAACAACTTATATAAAAACATATGCATATTATTCATCGCAATTCTACACCAAAGACAGAATGTAGTCAGCCCACATTAGTTTTTATTATTGCTGTTCGGCCTCTGCGTCACACCAATAAAATCTAATTAGGATCCTTTCTTTGTGTCTCCAAAATAATTGAGGAGACATCCCTGAAGAATGCATGCCAATAAACTTAAACTTGTAAAACTTTTCTAAAAAAAAATCAATTCACAGATTCTTAAACTTTGCTTGCTGTGGGAAATCTATGACACTGAACAATAAGGAACCTTTATTCTTGTGCCAAAGTAAGTTTTGTTTAAAGGGTGACGTGTAATGGAGTTCTGAGTGGGAACTCTTCAAACTTCCTCTTGTCACATTCATTGTAGTTTGACAATCTCAGTCATGTTTCAAGTCTGTAGGCTTTTTTATAAGTATAGTTTTCTGTGAAAATTCATGGTGTGCTTTCGACTGTTGTCAGTGATTAGTTTTTTGCTGCTGGTCAGTATGTGTTGTTTTCAGACTACTGATGTCCTGTTTAGAATTGTCTGTTAAATTTCTGAATTTGAATAATACATGATAGCACTGTTTTGTTATGTTTTGTGGTGTGATGTGTTGCTTGTTTCTTATTAAGAGCAGCTAATGGAGTGGTTTGTCTTGACGATGAACTCTGACATGACTCCTTGAAACAAAAATGGAATGTAAAGATGCTAATAACTATTTCTTGTGTATCTTCTTGCAGTGGAGTGCCCTGTGTGTTCTGTAAGTGTGTCACCACAGTTTATCAACCAGCATCTTGACACATGTCTTACCAGAGGAGAGAAGAAGGAAAGCCTGAGGAGGTAAAATATCCTTTTCTCTGATCACCTTGTTCTTTAAGTGGTAATGCTCTACAGGGAGGTAGAACAATAATAAGAGACACTGTGGATTTCACAGACAATAGAATGATCATAGAAGAGGTTGAGCTGTGCATTTGTCACCGTCTTTTCTTTTTTTTTGTTGTCACTGGGAGCGCACCAGTGCATTCAATTTTCACATGGTGCTTTGAAATATAATCGGAAATATCATGATAAAGTTGAGGTTTGAACAGTTGTAAGTCATTGCTGGACCAGCAACATCTGGACGTGACTGTGTACTGCACGTTAAAAGCCCCTTTAGATAAAGTGTTGTCATGTTAAGATATATTGGTTTAACACTTATGAAACTTGCAGAAAACCATATATTTATTATTCATAGATTCAGGACTGTGTGACTGTTTAGCATGTATGTGTATGTAGCTTACATGTGTATAAGGTATTCCTACAAGGGAAAAGGTGACTATTTTTTCCTACATCCAGTATTTCTGTTCTGCATATCAGGGTAGTATGTTTTCTAAATGTCTGTTAAATTGTCTTGATAATTACTACCAAAAAATCTGAATTCTAATACTGAATAAACAGCAGTGTGATATCCAGGTAAAGATGGGGGAAACACAGCAAACCCCATCCCCCAGTAATCCAAAACGTCAGACTGTAGCTTTAAGGAAAAATGTTTTAGATATGTATACATTTTATTTAACTACAGTTTTTTTGTAATATACATTGTTGGATGGATGTAGCATCAGTGGACTTTGCAGCACTACTTTTTCTGCAATTTGTACTTTAAAAAAGACATTTTTAACAAAAATATATTTTTCACTGGCACTTTCTACTTAATGTGCCTGTTTATTGACATATTTCTGGTTGTATTAGTGGGGACAATGATGAATTCTTTTATCTTTAAAACTTGAATACTGGCTACTCTAAAGCCATTCACTTAATGGTAATCAGCTCATATTTGGTTAAAATGGCAGAATTGCTGCAATTATACTATTGAAGGAACCATCAGTCTGACTATCTGGCTGATGACAGGGTCTGTGACATAATTCGAGAGATTGACCCTTTTGAATTTCCGCTGAAAGGTGGTTTTCCAGGTTGATTAATGACTCATGCAGCAGTGATATGGTTCTGCAGTTATTGGTCACATTGGTACCACATCTGTAGTAGACCGTTATGTCATTATGATGAATTGCAAAGGTTGTAATTTTCTGGCCTTGTGCAACCATTCCTTGCTATCATTTTGTCATGTGCTTAGCTGTTACAGCCAGTGTGGTATAACTGATTAAGTTCATATGTTCATTATTGTTTTCTGCTTATAACGCCAAAGAGTTGCCTTTACTACAGTCATAGGTTTTATTTACAGCTGGGGTCAGAAATGCATTCTGGGCATTAATCTGTAATACGAAGTCGCTCCCTCTGTTTCAGCTCCCTTGGCCAGACGAGACGTCCAATGGGGAAGTTGGTGTACAACCTACTTTCTGTGCAGGAGCTCAAAAGGAGACTGAAGGAATGTCACCTGTCAGTGCAGGGGTCTAGAGACCAGCTGATCAAAAGGCACCAAGATTTTGTCTACCTTTACAATGCCCAGTGTGACGCACTAAATCCCAAATCAGGTGAGGGTATTTGGTCTGCTTTTAAAGGAATGAATAAAAGAAAATTTAATTGTAAAAACTGTGCCGTTCCGTGATATCACAGGGTTGTAATGTATTTAAAACTCAGTAAATATGTTGACATATCTACTGTGACGTGGTTCTTATGATGTGTTGTCCAACCACCTTGGAAATCGATTGTTTAATCAAAAAGGTCACACTTGAAGGCCAAGTGAAAAGCGGGCCATAACTAAGACAGGGGAGTTGAAATATTGGTAATAATAGGGTACACGTGTTTGCACAAGCTGCAGTTTTTCCAGGAAGATATTCATAGTGTCGCACCTGGTTGCACACTTGAAACGTGCCACAATTAGCTACTTAACTAATGGAAAAAAGTGAAAAATAAGTTTAAATTCAGTATGTTTTCTCATCGCCACGGAGCTGGCGGATCACGGCATGAAGTGGTTTTGAATGCCAAATAGTCAGCTTCAGAAAGAGACTCCCCACCCTAATCCAACATTGCAAAGATGTCGGAGAGGGGATTTCCAAAGAGACGAGCAGCAATTCGCATACCTCAAAGGAATTTGCATAGCAGAACACTGTGAAAATGAATAAATGCAGCAGAAATGTGAAGCCAACGATGAAAAAGCAACCAGTGAGATCTCTTTCAACCAGTGTAGAGCTCTACATTCATTCCTGTAAACATCCTGCTGCAAATTCAGTTTGGATATATTTTTTAACATTAATATAGAAGTTATTTTCCATAAGATTTAATGTAATATTAATTAATTTTAATAGTAATATCTTTTTTGTGAGAACACACATAGGATATATGTACTGACACTTAATTCACTGGTTGCATTTGTCTTTTCTCTGCTGGAATGCCTCAGTTTTGCACAGCAACCTCTTGGGTCGAAACCTTGTATGCATTGGTGGCCCAATTCACGCAGCACAGCGGTCAGTATTTGTGATCTGAAGTTGACTAAATGCTCTCTTTCTTCTGTGAACAGCTGAAGATATTGCCAAAGAGGTGGAACTTAATGAGAAGACCAGAAATCAACTGCAAGGGAAAGCCAAACCTGTATGTACCAAGTACTTAAAGAGAACTTGACCTGCATTATTATTTAGATTGTTAAATGTGTATTACAATGTTTTGAAGAGGGGGTATTTGCTTTATTAACACTTGGTGGCTATAGTGTGCAATAAGGCCTTAGTATACCGAGTGCATTTTGGTTAGAAACATTGAATGTAAGAAATATAATGAAAGTTTCTCTGACTTTTGCTACACAGTTGCAGGGTTAAACCAAACTGACGTAGAGAAATTGCTTTGCAAATATTGTAACACTGTTTTGTTATTGATGGGAAAAGTAAATAAATACATGTTTGTCCAATTACCCTCTTGTAGGTCATGGTTTTCTCAAAGAATCAGTCTGAGAAGGAGATTGATGAGATGCATTCAAGTTATAGTAAGTGTTTTGTTTCTTCTTCAGGTACGTTAATGTGCTGACATGTCTGGGGCAGAACTCACTCACTAACCTGACAGCAAAAAATTAGGTTAAATCAACTAGTCACAAAGCTGTGTCAACTAGTGACAGCTTTGCATGACCCTGGATTTTCTGTTACAGGACACGTTTAAGTGCACTTAAAAATAATCTGATGGCCAATATGATCATACTACCTGGATCTGCATGAGAGGAACTTGTAAAGAAATCTAAATTTGCAGTTATTTAAAGGAAAATTGCAGAAAATAACAAGCTAGCCAGTCATTCTTGATCACCATTAAATAATTTGTCAATGTAATACCACAATGCCTTTGCCATGTATACAAAAATGAAAGCACATTGCATTTACAAAAGACAAAAAAAAACCCTATTTGGAGATTTGCTGTCCCACAGTTCAGATCTAGAACTTGTTATGACAGGAAAGTGTCTTTGAAAATATCATGTCAAAAGTCTTCACTTTTACTAGAAACAAAATATGATGTTGTTATGGATACATAACTACATCATAACTTGAGCTGCATTTGATATTTGTTTACATTTCTGGAAAATGAGTAACAGCAATTTAGCTGTTAACAGGCTGTTTTTGCCATGTCCCCACAACTATCATAAAATTGCTGTGATACTGAATAAATCAAAAAACCTTGGGATTTTCAGTGATTAACCCAGTGTGCTGCACCTTTAGCCTTGTTTTTAGGCTATGCTTGTTAATAATTTAAAGATTAATTATGGCAGATTGGCTTTTAACAACTAAGCAGTCCTGATGTAAACGTTGTTTCCTGATCTTAATTATGATTTTAGTTTTCATAAAGTGAACTAATAAGACAAGAATTGGAAAACTTGAGCACCTACCTCAGAATACAATATGATAGTTTGCAGTGCATCCAATGACCATAACCAGCTTAACCTTTGCTCATAGTTACAAGATCTGTTCTTGTAAGTATTTCACCTGTACACAAAAGCTACAAAAAGATCAATAGAAATTCTGTACTCCTCAGGTAAACAAATAATATAATGCTGTTCATGAAATTACAACATAAAGCCTAATTTTTCCCTGTCTTACATGTAGCCAGGGTATTGACTAATGCATGATTGCTAGAGGATATATTCAGTTTACATCTGCAAGATTGATATATTGTATACTATAATAATATGTTACGACCCATAGAAGGAGTCCAACATATTAAATGAAAGGACACAGGAAATCAGATAAGGGATCAAACAGATTTTTATATTGTTAAAGCTTCAAACTGCTTCTTCGTTCTGTTCAGGGAGAGATTTCGTTAGAAAATACTTTAGAGGTTGTTAACCTGAACAGAAAACAAAGATCCCTTACCACCCGTGCCCAAAAACAAAAGAAAACCCAGAGTAACAAACGAAAGATGGCCCAGGAGCGCAAGCCAAACTCAGCAAAAGGTCGTGGTCCCCGTCCAACTGCTACGCAGTTGTGGGAACGGTTCCCACGGCCAACCTAAGGAAAAACCCCGAAATTAAACCCAGACCAAAAGAAATACGAAAACAGGACTACTGGACACCCCTGGGCAAACAAAGTACAATATGGGAAAAGAACAAAAGGCTAACCGGCTACCATGGCGTGGCCAGCGCCATGTGGACCAAATCTTCAGAGCCAGGAGCGCCATGGTGTGGGACGCTCCAGGCGAGGCTGCAGTGAGGAGGAGATAGAGCGCGCACGGCCTAAGACCAGCCTCTTTAAAGGGCCGCGTGCTCATCAATGAGATACAAAAGTAACAAAACTACTTAATTACTTAACACAGAAGTATCAAAGAAAAATGTCCCAACAGATGAGAAAGAATATTTATTTAAAAAAAAAAAAACACTAAAGGGAAAACCAGACAAAAAAGGTAAAGTGCACAATATTATGTGCCCCAAGCACATAACATAATATATTAATATATATTTACTGATAACAATATAAAATATTGATATGATTAGTAGAGGAAGCTGACACGTTCGACACGCTTGGACTGTGTCCAAAACTGGCCAACTTATAAAAAATATCTTTAATCTTTTTGTTAAATTTGCAAAATATAAGTTGCATGAAAGCACATATCAAAAACATGCAAAATGTTGTTAACTCAAGAGAGGGAACTCTTGTTTCCAAAAAATAAATAAGTTTATTTATTCTGCTTTTTACTGTTAGCAGATATTTCACAGAACTTAAAAACAAAAAATGGAAACACTTCGTAATTTTTTCTTGTACTATTGTAGTACACACTAAGCTGAGAGTGTCTTGCAAGAGTGAGTGTGCAGCACCTCAATGCAAATGGTCAATGCAGCACATTTGTCGTGATGGCTTTATCTTTTTAATATAATCGGATATACACAGAGGCATATCAAGTCATTTGCATCAATCAGAACTTCCCATCTACTGCACTAACCCTTTGTACTTTTAACTTTTTGAAACTGTATTGTTTCCTTTGTGATAATTTAAAATTCAATTTAGCTCTAGCTTCTCTGCTTATATATTTTTGTCTTTTTCATTGTCTTTTAATCTGTTCTGTGCCTTATGTAGTACTCTGTAAACCTTGTTTAAAAGGCACTGAACAAATAGATCTTACCTTTCCCTCACATTTATTATCCATACTCATGAGACGTGGCTGGGAACTAAAGACACTCCTTACATTTATTTGAGGTTTCCCCCAGGAAATCTGACAAAGTGATAAGCACTGAAATGCTTACTTTGAAAGTTGAAGTTTCATTTTTGTACATATTGGTGTGTTAAATTCTTCTGACATTAACAGAAGTGGTCTTTATTTCAAGTGAAAAGTCTCACCTTTGCTTTTAAATTCAGTAGAACTTTAACTTCCATTATCTCAAAATATCAAACTCCTCTTGAATTATTCACCACAGACAATTGCAGTGCCAAAGCTTGGGCTGCAAAGGTTTTAGAAATTATATCTCAGAAAGAGATGTCTCAGAAAGTGCTGAAAGATGAGATACACTTTGGACATCTCAATGATGGGGTTCAATGATGGTTTTTTAAAATGGACTATAGCCTTTGGACAGAACAGTGCATTTATTCTCTCCACATGTAGGCAGCTTGTTTAGTAGGAAAATCCAACTCATTCTTGTTTAAGAGCCAATCCATCACAGAAACTGCATGGCATTGCTTTTGTTGTTGTTGCATGGCAATGCAGTGGAGAAGTTTCTTTCTGAAAACCTGCATAGGCAATATTCACAATATTACATAAGTCTGTGTGTTTGACAAGATCATAACAATTTTGCATAATCTCAGTCTGACTTTATTCTAGTGAGAGCCTTTTATTTGGGGCCAGTCTCATGTGCCTTCATTAGCACATTGCAAGAAACAGAAACATACAGAATAGCTGTGTCTGCAGTGAGTAATTTAGCAGCAGCAGGGAGTGGAATGAAAATATGAAACTGATGAGGTGACTCTGGTTTTTTGCCACATTGTAAATAATACCTACTGTTTTTATTATGACTTTCAGGGTTACTTGGCCATTTAGGTGTCTGTCTGAGACTTTTTTTTCCATTTTCTGTGAGCTTTCTGTGAGCTCATAGTCACTCAGATATGTCGAGCAGGTTTGTGTTTTTTATCCTTTGGGGCAGAGGTCAGGCAACAACAGCAGCATTAGAGAACATAATCCAAAGTCTCTTTGACATGGTTGAGCTAGATGAAAAAGCTGTTGGAAATAACTCTGTAGAGCTAACTTTAAAAGTGTTTGAAAAATGGATGTGACGCACGGGAGGTGGGTTCTATAAATAGCTGCACTGCTGTGATAACCTCGTCATTTATCAGAGGAGGATGTGGATGACTCACTCTGCCAGCACAGAGAATGGTGACTGAGCAGACAAGAAGGTGAAAGGAGCAAATACACATTCGCACACCGGGAGTGTTCAGCCTTTTCTTATTGTCAAATCTTGGTGTTTTTTAAGAGCAGCAGGTTATTCAGAAACTTTCCCATAACCCCTTATTACAACTTCACTGAAAACCGTGGAAATGTTACTCTAAAAGCCCAACCCTAGGAAGTTTAATCTGTAAATGTGCTTTGCAGCTGTTGGCACTGAAATAATCATTGTGAATGGAGAAACCCAATAGCTACTGCAATATTTAATTCACTACTAGTCAACAGGTTACAAGGTTACTATGAAAAAATCTGCCCATTTGTAAGCACCATTTGCATTGCAAAGCTTCTTTCTGCAATTAATATACTGAAAAAAATGTGTACATAAAGGTACATAAACCACTGTCATAGAATGTTAAATTATTAAGTGAATGGGAAATCTCTCCTTTAACAATCTAATTATTTTTGCCCCCAGAAATTAGTGTGTAGGAGACTCATTATGTTCCATCCTTTTTACATTCGTATCATGACTATACATTTTTTTGTTATTGGCCGATGGATACTTAAATACCTGCATTATGTGTAGTAATTTTAGTGTGTTTTTATGTGTTGTGCTAGTGACTGGAAATGCAAAAAACTATTTCCCACATGTTAGAGGATGTCCAGAAAAGTAGTGAAAAATGGAAAATGTGAGGTTGTTGCTATGCCTTGTTTAGCTGGTTGTAAAATTGCATCTACTCGTGCTGCGAAATCCCTTCTAAAATCAAACTGGTGCATAAGATATCACCACCAAGTCATAACTCACAAATTCACAAATCCCTCTATCAGTGTATCTCAGCCACCTATAGCAGCCTTAATGGGGATCCCTTACAAGAACTACAGCAGCTCTATCAGGGATTCAAATAGACAAACAGTAGGCCATTTAAGTGAGAAGCTTTGTCTAAATTTAGCTAAATTCATATAGTTAGATTTGCTGTTGTCAGACCTGATAATCAGAGCAAAGAAAGACTTCAGATATCTACTTCAGAAGTTGTTTGTTACTGCACTGCCAGTGCTGGTATTTAGATCACACTAATTCTAATTGCAATGTTTGGGCATAAAGGATTTTTTGTCTGTCTCTATTCTCTAGTCTGTCCTTATTTTAGCATCACAGATTTGCAGGTGCTCAGGGTTTCTGTAAAAAAAAAAAAAAGATTACATTGGCTTTCTTACTTTTGGATCTCTGTGAAAACAGAACCTGTGTTCTTCTTTTGCCTCTTTACATTTATAGTTGATGGGGATGTCTTTTTTCAGTTCACCGCAGTAGTCAAAGGATTCTCACTAATCTCCTCTTGGAGCTTACATGTGTGACATTTCTGTTTACCCACATCTGTTCAATCTTTCAAGGTTGGAGCTTATCGTTTGATGTTGTCATTGGCCTGATGTGATGGCCTGATGTGATGACCTGATGAAGTCTCACAGTGAAACATGAATCCACGTGGAATATAAATATTAATACAAGTTTACCCACACAACATACATACATATATAAAACACAAGTCAGCTACTGTTGCATAATGTTATAGCATCCAGGCCATTGAAAATTTTATCCTTTGCCTGTTCCTCCATGTAGGGAAGCAGCATAGCAGTGACTTTTCCCGCCTAATTGCCCAGGTCCGGGGCCGCCTAGACACCAGCAGACAGACTCGTGTTAAACAGGACGTCATTGTGGAGACAGAGGATCCACAAAACGCACAACCTGAAGGTACACCACTTTTTACACGTAAGTGTAATAAGTTAATCTATCGGCAGAAACCAGGGACAGGTGAAAAATGTGAAAAAAAAATTGTATGAATTAATTATAAATAAAGTTCGTAATAAAAATTCTTAATACTAAGGATGTTTAAGATGCTCTTACAGTTAGTGTTGTGTAAAGAAAAAGTTATTCTTCAATCTAAAATCTATATATTTTTTTCTTCAAATTTTTGTGAAAAATTTATTCATTTATGGTGCCAGTATCAGCTTTAACAAAGTGATAATTATTGTTATTGTTCCATTATCTAGCATGGTTAAAAATTCCATATCGGTGCATATTTACATACTGCAGTATTAAACGTAATAAAAATTACATATTTTTAGTCTATTTTGTAATTTTCTCCAACTCATCCCCCTATAATTTGGCAATTCATTTCACTACCTTGTTTACAACATACATATTAAAAAAAGAAAACTTGCATCAGACTGTAGACTGTGCCAGAACCAGTGGACTTTAAAAATGCTTTTACCACTGAGAATTTGGAAAACATGTAGTGTCCGATGGAGACTATGTTGTCTGGGACATTTTATGTGAAATGTCATTTCTCCAGTTCATTCAGATTCTCCTGGATGTCCGGCATGATATTTAATTTTGTCTCCTTCAGATCAAGTTATGGAATCAGATGGACAAACTGATGAGGACCAATCTACGCGAGTAATTGAGTTGTCATCCAGCCCCGCCTATAGTGATGTGTCCATAAGCAGGTAAGATAGGAGCCACTAAACAGATATGAGACACATTCTGATTAACGGACAGTAGGTGACACCCTCACAGCTAAAACCCTGTATGGGACTAAGAGGTGAAGAATATGACGATTTCACAGTGAGATTGCTCTGACCCATCCATGTGTCTTTTAAAAAGCGGGGTGCCTGCTCCAGTCATTACTGCAATTCATAATTCCATGAGGACATTATTATCTTCATTCCAGAAATACAATAGTTTCTGTTTTCATGTCTCTTGTGCCGCATACAGAGGACGGCATTGGAATAATCTCTGGTTATTTAAATATTTAATGAACATTTCTCAAAAACTTGTCCATTAGACAGCCTGGTTTGCCTCGACAAGGGAAATTAAGTTGTTTGTGACACACCTGTGTCCATTTCCTCAGGCCTCACATGTTAATTAAGAAATTGTTTCCCTCAGCACACCGCAACTGTGGCAGCGAGACTGTTAAATGTATATTGAGACTAAAAACCTTGTCTTCAACAATGGGTGCATTCATATTTTATTAGCAGGAGTCCATGCATTTTGACTGTGCTTGTCAATGTTTGCTTTCACAGAAGTGCATCTCTAATCTCAAACACCAGCCATGAAAAGCTGCATGCAGTAAAAGCATAAGAACACTTCTGGACCAGTTTTCACGTTCAGATTTTTTAGTGTCTGACTGTTGCCACCTCATCTGTAACTTGTTCAGTCATGTTCAGACATCCTGGATTTTTCCTCTGCACAAAGTTGCTAATTGTGATTGTCTTGTCAATAACATTTCAGCAGTATGTGTTAATAGCACATGTTAAGAAGCTCTGTAGTTCTGGGATAGTTTCAGCTGGAAAGTGGCAGTGCTCCACAGTTAGTGCCGCAGTACTGAATACATTATGATATTATGTTTTCCTACAGAGAAACCAGAAATTATTCTTTTTTTAACAGACTTAACTTGCTTAATTTCCTCCACATGTATTCAACATCTACAGTTCTAATGGAGTTTTTTAACCAGCAGTTTTGATTAACACATCTGCTATTAATACCTAAAATAGTTGCCTGTGGCAATGCTATAAACTACAGAGCCTCATCAGGAGGAACCCCATCACTGGCTGAGAGTCATTTGATTTTTTTATTAACTTTTTACATTTTTATTAAGATTCTCTAATTGGAGACCACCCTTGATGACTACCTTAATTTAAAAAATGATTTCCTACATTTCTCTTATTGTCAACAAATCCTACTGACAAATACTGACTGATTCAAAGCCTGAATTCACTGGATTTTCTTTGATTACATCGTCTTACTTAGATCTCTGCAAAAACTGAACCTATGTTCTTCTTTTGCCTCTTTACATTTATAGTCGATGGTGATGTCTTTTTTCAGTGGCTGTTCACCACAATAGTCAAAGGATTATCACTGATGTCCTTTTGGAACTTACATGCATGACATTTCTATTTCCACACATCTATTCAACCTTTCAAGGTTGGAGCTTGTCAATTGATGTTATCATTGGCCTCATGTGATGACCTGATAAAGTCTCACAATGAAACATGAATCCACATGCAATATAAATATTAATGCAGGTTTACCCACACAACATACATATATACAACACAAGTCAGCTACTGTTATAGCATCCAGGCCAATGAACATTGGGTTTTCTTGATTTTCTCTGCATTTAACCTCACTGTTGTTGAACAATAATGTGCAGTGTGTGTCTTATGTAAGTGTGGTACACCCATGCATTTGAGGGTCAACAGTTTTTGGACAACAATGGAGCATTTCTCTGACATTTGAAATGATTAAAGAGAAAGAAAAGTGCCATGCCTCAGTTTTACCACTAAGGCTGATTGAAGTGTCTATTGGTGGTCTCTGGCAGTGAGGACAATTTGAAGCCCAGGGTTAGATTGTGCTTTTCACAAAATATCTTGTTGTCTGTTTCTGTTTCTGTTTCTTGGTTTAACAAAGACTATAACTCCTGCTTCTTGGCCAATTGTTTGTCAGAGCACAGTTATTAGAGCTACTATACATGAGGCATTAAGCACTCTGGTTTAAGTATAGGTTTTTCTTTTCATTGTAATTTGCATATTTTAGAACACATTACAATTAATTCTCCTTTTTTATCAAGAGAAGTCTGTCTTGTCTTTATTAGTGACAATTGAACTGACATATTTTGTTTGTAAAATGATTTGATATTTAAGAAAAACATTTTTGCAGAATATTCTTCTCTTTATGTGCCAACTTTATTTACTAGACTAAGCGGGTGCAACTAATCACTTGGCCAATTAATTTCCTTTTTATAAGCCATCAAAAACATAGAAATGTTTTTTCACAGATCTCTCTTTGTACTGTTCAAAATGACAATAGGATGTTGCTTTCAAATGCCAATAAAAGACGCGTGGTTCAAACAACCTCAAACCATCACTCAGAATCAAACGCACATAATGAAGGTTGCGAGACAAAACAATTGCTTGTTAATTTCTGTGTTCAAAGGAACTCATCACTTCAAATGTTTTTACTGCATTGCATTCAAATAACAATAGAACAGTCATTTTTGTTATTTTTAGTTTGAGTGCCCACAGACCATGAACCCACCTGAGAGATGAGACCAGCTTTATAGTGTGCACACTGAATTGATTCAGTACAGAAACTTGTTGAGTATGAATGAGAGGCACAGAAGCAGGTTATAAAGATCTCACTGACTGACAGCATGAGAGGGAAAACAGAGAATTGTACTTTTTGTATGCATACTCTGACTTGTTATGAAAAGTATGTCTGAGGTGATCTGACAGAAGTATACCTTCTAGCTTGAAGTCAGGCAGGAAACTGAGGATCCCTTTTGGCATGTGAAAAATCAGATTTCATCCTGGGGCATCACCTTTCTGGCATTTTGTTGATCTTGTCAAAATGGGTCTAGAGAGCCAAGTGTAAAATATAAGGTAACACTGTAGAGCATCGCAGTCTATCAAAAGTTGTCTTTTAGACCAGGTAACACAGCCAATTCATTAGGTTTGTGTATTGAAACCGCAAGTATTCTGTATCAGATAACCACTGTGAATCATGTTCTCCATCTCTGTCTTCTTTCCTTTTTTCTCTTCATACAGTTCTATCTCTGACATCTTTGGTCCAGAATCCACAGGAAACCTTGAGTAAGTGTTGTTATTGCTATTGTCTAGAAAATAAATATAAATTAGTTTTTTTTTAAATTTTATTTACTGTGCTACCCATCTTGTGTTTATTTGCCATTATGAGTAATTACCAATTGTGGCGATGCATAGACTAGATGTCACCATACTGTTCCAATAATATACTGTGTATATATACTAATCGACTGTAAACAAAACCACTTTGATAAACTTTAAAGCTCAAGCCGCCTACTTCTGGGGCCATAGGTTTTTAGGACTGTGAAGACATCGAAAGATAGTATTTTGAAAAATAATGGCTTCCGGACCATTATGTGTGCTGAAGTGACTCTAAAAGAAAAAATAAGGCCATATGTTAGTATTGCTCCAGTTTAATTGCAACACCTGTGCCCATGTGAAGGCGCTGTTCAAGTGAGCATAATGTTGATTCTAGTGTTTTCTGTGACTACATGGTGTTGTCTACTGCTGTCATCTGGCCCACACAGTTCATGTTGCCTGAGATGAGGTAGTATTTTTGTTGTTGCCATTTAATATTATTCCAACATCAACCAAATAAGGTTAAACTGTCAGCATATGGCTTCCATCCATTTTTGCCATTTCTTCTTTCTGTTTTTCTACCACTGGGAAAACATAATGCTCCAAATGAAGTGTAACTCATATTTAACAGTCTTCAAGCTCTGGCCTACTAGTGACATTTGATTTTTGCCATATCAAGATGGTAGCTGCAACTAATGGGCAGCACTTTAAAATTTAAGTCTTCTAAGGTCCTAAATGTAAAGCATCTATAGACTGTATTGTACAGCTGTGAATTTAGGCATTAAAAACATTCTTGAAGATTATATACACATTTTATAGATTTCTGCATTTTTACTGTACATTGGGGAGTTTTTGAAGACTCACTCTTAATAAATAATAATGCCTTAAAATCCCTCCCTTGTTGCTGCTATTGTCTGAAACAACTAATATTTTATTGACAGGCGTTTTATTGTTGCCTGCACAATACCATAATACAACAGAAGAACAGCTAAACCTGCAGTCATCTGTTTCCTTAGGACTGCTTTTGTAGATGTTGCTTTACAATCACAGCCGTGAATGTATCTTATTAACACTTAATGTTATATTGATTAATAATTATTGACTATTCACCCCTGCATTTAATGGCAATATTGAACAAGAAAACGTTAATGAAAAGATTTTCTTCTATGGGGTAATGTCAGGGAGACTGTCCAACGTTGTTGATTATTTATGTTGAATAAAGAAAGCTCACAACATGTAGCTAGTGTTTTGGTTTAAAATAGGTTTTCAGTGCTTTGTATGAAACTCTTGAGTGTTGGCAAAATGAAAAATGTCACTGTGCAGTGCTCGGCAACTGATAAAAATACATTGATTAGCCAGTGACTTGTAAACTGACCCAGACAGTTCTTTTACACTGGCAACCCTTAATACTCTGGAGCTGTCTTAACTTGCCTGTAACTTCAACAGTGCATTAAAGCTTACCTAACGTAAAAACAACCAATCACTGACAGCTAGCGTGTGCCTGAAAAACTTTGTGTATGTTCACACACTGACGTGGCTGGCATCTCCTTCCAATCTAACAATCAGCAACTGCACTTTGAGAGTTGACTAGGACAAATCATCCGAGTGATGGAGAAACAAAAGCATCCAACAGTGCAGATGATTTGGTGCTGGTACAGGGAAAAAAGCTGTGTTGTTCAGTAGGCAAAGCTTTGGCTTCAGGAAATACAGACAATACACAACAGAACAAAAGTAGAACCCGTATCTTAACGAAAAATGTAACCGAAAATCACATACCTATTGTTGGGACTTCTCAGACACAACACTGCATTATACCTATGTTTGATAACACTACTTCTTATGCTAAACACTTTAATTTAGTAAACAGGAAAGGCAAAAACATGCATGTTTTAAGTAATTGAATTGTAGGTTTCCTTACTTAACAAGAGATCTGAAACAATCCTGTAGTGTTTTCAGCACATAGGTCTGAACCATTCAAGGACTGGAGTATGACTTGTCGTAAAAGGAACCAAATCAACAAGAAGATTTCACTAAAAGTGTTGTCACTATCAAATGTTAAACAACCTGAGTCCAAATCCTTGATTTATTTGTTTATGGTGCAGTACAGATAGTTTTTTTAACAAGTCTACTTTAAAGATAGATTTTGCTCACAAGTGGGTTTGAAAACTGGTAGTTTAATTAATTGTAACCAAGGTACATGTAGTCTGACTTACTGGATGTAGACTGCGGGTATACGACTGCAGTTTGACACTCATTTCATGCAGCTTCCTCTTCTCAAAATCCTCCCCAGGCTAGTAACATACCACACTGAAAACTTCAATCCTTGCTGAGGATTTGGATTGTACAGTAATAGTTGTATAGTAAGAGTTTTATCAGCAAATTCCTCGTTGTAATAATGGTTCTCGCCCCACTATTTTGAGAGAACACCAAGGCTGCATCCTTTGCTTAGCTCTACCTGAGACAATCTGCTTGTTTGCATTTCTTGAAATCAGTCACGGGGTTTTACCCCTTGAAGCAGATTGATAATGAGGTGCAGCCAGACATTATACTACAGAATAAGCTAGCTAAGTGAGATTAAGTTGAATGTGACAATTAATCGTGATATTGCCCAGCCCCAGGCACGTAGGGCTGGGCAATATGGAAATGACTTCTATGCTTGCAGTTTAAGGTTGTCTCTGGTGTCCTCTGTGACCAGGCACTGAAATGCTTTCTTTGGAGGAAGTTTGAGAAACTCACTTGTTGTCAGAGACGGCAAGATAGCATTGCTTATTCACTCTCTGTTGTTGGCAAATAGTGGTCAGTTTTTCTCATAGTTTATGTCCCTAAGCTCCTGGTGATTGTCTTAACAAGTTAACATCTATTTTTATCCAATTAAACTGTCAGAAATTGATCTATGTCAGCAATAAATCTAATTGTCCAGGGGTGGTGGTGTTCAGCTTTGAACCAGTTATACCCGTGACAAGATGGCTGAATGTTCAGTCTGAAACTATACCTTATTTGGAAGATGGTATTCTGTATTCTGTTACACTCATTTTTCCCTCATTCATGTTGCTGCTGGGCGATTACTGCTGCCCTCTCCGTCAGATGACTTTGACAGTGCAATAAGACTGCCACACACAGCACGTCTCTCCCAAAGGACTCACATAAATAACTGCACTGACTTGGAGCTCATTCACTTGCGAACCACGGGCCAACACGCTGAATCATTCCCTCATATTGCCGGGCTGGTGTTGTTTTGACTACGCTGCATTGCATCTTCCCTCCATCTCTTTTTGGTTGACTGTGCTGTATTTTCTGCTAAACTGAAACTTATTGGACAAAGATGGATCAGTACAAATAACAAACTGAAGTCAGGCTTGATAGTACATGTCATATTACAGTCCAACGTTAATTTTCATCTTGTCAAATGACGTAACCTAAAAGTCCCGCTCAAGTTAAATGTTATGGTTACAGACACTTGTTGATAATACAAAAACATATCTGAATTTATTTTCACCCTGTGATAAAACTCCACACTCTGCTCTTCACCCCTTTGAAATGACCCTGAAGTTGAATCCAGACCTGCTGCTAAAGTTTTCCTTCCACATAATACCTTACTGTACGTAGTCATAATACACCGGTAGTGTTTGGCCTTGGAATGCCTCATCGATTCAATGGACGGAAGCCGAGTGTGTGTTTGAATCATGCATGAAAGGAAATTTTCTTCCATCATGTGAGACTTTATCTCCATCCTCCAGCCTTTGCACAATCGTCTCTTAAATTGTCATCGTTACCAGAGTCTGACAAGGTGTGTACGAGGACTAAAAGACTGCCAGCTTACTAGCCTGCTGACCAGCAGTCCACTATACTTAGATGCCTCCCCATCTGTCCACTGCCAACATGTGGACTTCTGGCCCAAATTCCAATGCTGGAATTTTGTTTTCCACATCCATACAGTCGAGATAAAGAGGCACGTCGTGGATCTTGTTTCTGGCTGGAGGGTGATATACATCTGAAGTCAAATCAGCTGAAAAGAATCCTTCATGTGAAGCTCTAATTGGTTCCACATGTAAGACACCATAGTTTTATGGCTCCCCTTTGGTTTCTAAGCCATGTTATCTTAACATTTCTTATGGAGCAGATCTCAGAGTGATTGCCAGTTAATGTCAAGGGTGATTCAGTAGTGGGGCAGTAACTTAACACTGCATGCTGAGTTGTGGAGCCCACCTGGGACCACAAGGTAGCAGGAAATATTGATGTGGTAAAAGGTAATCCATAAGGGGGAAAACATCTTATTTAGAGGCACTGAGTACCCAGCCAAGACATGTTTCTCTGACAACGGTAAGGCTTCCTTTAGAGTAAAGAACATATGGAACAATGTAATGCACAGATTCAGTTCACATTTTTAAAAAGTTCTAAAAATAAATATTTTACTACAACATGCATTATCTCCTGATAGTTCAATTGATTTCAAAAAAGGTTCAAACAATACTTATTAAAGAAGGTTGCATTCTGTAAGTCTGTATTGTGCATTTTGATTACCTACTTTGTTTTAAAGAATACAGTATTGTTACAAAATTTGTCAATACAGTACTTTGTCCTGTAGAAACGGAGAGAATTTGTGCTGTGATGATTATAGCAGGATCTCGTTATCCATATATGGCTGATGTATTCATGTTTCTCACTTTTCTTCAATTTACCTAGTGTTTGAGTAGACAACAGTCACGTTCTCCAAAACAATACATTGCCTCATTTTGTGACACATTTAATAGACCTTTTCACAGCACTTGTCGTAGCAGGAAAGACACAGAAAACAAGATTTTGTTGCCGATGATTCAGTTCCATCATGTGTCTCATAGGGAGGGGCATTTAATTGAATTTTATTTGAAATTATAATTTTGGCGTCGGTTTATGAAAACAAGTTAGTCGAGATAATTATTATTGTATTGAATTTTGTTTCGCAATCGTACTCTTGTTTTGTCTTGTGTTACAAATCTACCGCACACCATTCCTTCACTGCAGTGCACTTTCACTCTTCCATAAAAGCCCCAACATTTACCAGGTGTTGTATGTTCACCTCCAAATAGAATTGTAAGCTGTGGGGAGGTTGTTAGTTTCACCTGGCTAATGATATGTTATTGCAGTAGTAGTCCTGTTCAGTGTGAGAGGATTTGCAAGTTTAGACATTTGGTGTATGTGCTTGGCTGACTAGAAAATGGTGCGGAGCTACAATCTGTGGGGTTATGACTGAACGCCTCAAAGTCTGAACACAAGCCAGCTTCACAGAAGTTTGGTTGTTCTCAGGCAGCTGGACAATGCTTGCCCCTTTCTTATCTTGCATCATGTTTGTTGAGAACCTGGTACTTGCAGAGTAATTTAGTTCAGGGAATCCACTGTTTAAAAGGCAAATTTTACAGTTCAAAAAATAAATCATGTTTCCAAAATCAATTTGTAACCATGTTGTCATTGCAATCTTGAGCAAAAAAAAAAAATAAAGCAAGCATTGTTCTATTTTGCTGTAATTAAGCAGCTCTAGTGTCTCAATAAGCCATGGCAGCTCATTACTAGGGCCCTGGGATTAGGTGACCTAAATGGAATCCAGTTATGCTTTACAGTACAGTGTCTGCCCATTTTAAGTTAGCCTAATGTTTGTATTCAGTCCACTTTGCACCTTTACAAAGGAGAATAACTTTCATGCTGTTTTGATTGAACTGGTCTTTTCAGCCAGCCCAAGGTCTAAAATGGAATTGTTTTGTCTTTCACTTTGCTGATTGACAGGCACTAGTCTAAGAGCTTTGTGTGAGCAAAGGCTAACATCCTTTCTTTCAGCTGGCCACACAGTCATTTTGTACTTGCGCGCGCGTGTGTGCGTGTGTGTGTGAGAGAGCAACCTTTGATTGTAATGTATTTCCTGCAGGGGTGTCAAGCAGTCTGTCGCTAAAGATCATTTCAGTAGCATGACAATCAAATGCAGATACACCTAGGCCCTGAACCCCCCCTCCCTTTCCCATTAGTTGACTGCAGACTACAGATTCATGGCATCCTGTCCGCATTAGTTGGTCAAAGTGAACAGGCTTTTGGTGTTAATTGACTGTGTGAACCTATAGGCATTAATTTTCATTTTCAATTTACCGCATACATCATCATTCCTTAGGGAGGCTTAGTTGACCTGATCCACAGGGCTGGTGATGGTTAAAGTAATCATGTGGGCAGGTGCCTGACAAGAAAACAACTTAATGTTTGGAGTGATTAAATTGTGAGATTTTCTCCAACTCTGTCAAATTCGTCGCATGTTTTTTCAAGATACACACTTGGTTCAGTTGGGGTTAATTAGGAGAGAAGAGAGGAAGTTTTAAGAGATACAGTTTTGGTCTTTTTGTGGCAGATTGATTCAAATTAATGCATAGTCATGGCTTTAAGACAGTCCTCTGGGCCTCGTAGTTGTTGTTCCATAAATCAACATTGTGGTCAGTAGGTAATTTAGTGCTGTAAGCTTTCTTGGTATTGATAGATTGTGTGCAGAAGCCAAGCAGGTGATGTCCTAAATGTACATAATTGGTGCACAGCAGTGTGACCAAAAGGATGTCTCACCACAAAATAGAGTACACTGCACTTGTGTAGCTGTGTGTGCATGTGTGTGTATGTGTGTGCATGTTTTACTTGCTTGTACCTTCTTTTTACATCAACAAAGCGCTGAGGACAAAAAGATCTACTAACACTACATTAATCTTTGTTGTTTGCATATTCTATTCTCCTCCATTGACAAAAGATGAACTGTTCGTCTCTGAAAATGTTGATTCACAGAGACACAGAGAGAAACTCAGCAGCACAAAAGCGAGCATCCAGCTCCAGAGGAGATGATGCAGCCCCAGCTCCTGTTATGGGAAAGCGACGACGTAAAACGTAACGAGATGGAGGAAAAGGAAGGAGGGAGAAAGAGCTCTTATCTTCAGGACCAATAAACTTTTGACTGACTTTGAAGCCTATGCACATTCTCTCCAGGCATTTCTTTGTGATTTTTTTAAAGTTGCACTATTTACTTCACATCATTTAAATAATGTTCCGTATTTTAACATATTTTCTATCTTGCGATCTATTGTGACCTGACTTCAGCATTTCATCAGGTTACCTCAGGAGCATGACTGTGGATTCGACGTCTTAAATGCCATTTAGGGTGTTTTAGATTTAGTTTCTGTGTTTTAGCATTAGGATTTTTGTGTAACGTAAACATATGATTTTTTCTGATAATAAAATTGCTGCTTGTAGTTTCAATCCACATTGTGTAGCTTTTTATTTTTTCTAAATCAATGGTTTGTATTGTTTCATGTTTTGGGATCCAGTCTAAAGTGCATTTTAAACTGAAATTTTACATGCCAAAGTATAGATTGGCACGTAAATACTTCATGTATAATAGTATTGCGCTACTATAGACAACTTTAGATAAAAACACAAAGTTTTAACTTATGGACTTTCTTGTTGAAGTGTAATTATTAAAATTGCCCAATGTAGTTATTTTTCACCGAATAGCTAAATATGAGTGTATTTGCTAACCTGTCACCTCCATTTTTCAAAATATCCCACATTTTTGTAACTTCAGTTAGGACCTCCATCATGTGATTCCTCTGTCATTTGCGTTTTCAAAAGTTCGCAAACAGACCTGTAGCTTTCAAATTGATTGTTTTCATTGGAAGAGAAGTAGCCAGGGTCTGTAATTCAAGAAACTCTGGGCTTTTGGAAACCCGAGGTCAAGGCAAGCAAGAGTGTAAACACTTAAGACAAGGGGGTGGTGTTTATGCGTACGTGCACAGGAGAGTTAGCAGGAACACATTTGGGAGCTGACCTTGATTGAAAACAGAGCTCGCCTGGAGTCAGACACATGGTGCTTCTGACTCAGCTGTCTCACCCCTCAGACAAAACAGAGACACACTGACAGGCATCACTAGACTCTTAAAAGAAGGGGGACAATGATCATTATACCAGACATTCTTTAAAGCTTTCCTATATGGTGCTGCTTAATTAGCACACCGGAGAGCGCTTCTGATCTCTGCCTTGATTTGGAGAGGCAAGGAAGCAGATAGTGATATTATTGATCCTGTATATGATTTGTCTCTGGGAGACATCCAGAAAACTACATCTGAATCACAGTCACCTTATTTGTCTTTGTTCAAAGATAGATTTATCATACGTCCAACACAAGGGGAAACAAATTTTAAGCCTCATAAATCTACACTAATTATATGATGTCCATCTGTCTGGCTCCAGTCTACATTGTATTCAGCCATAGTGAAAATTCCCTGTGACAGCCTTTTGTAGCCTCTCCAAACATCCACGGTAAGGGTGACCAATGTTAATGCCATGAAGGGATCATTCCGATTGACAAGACGGGAGCACATCAGTCCTCGGGACTGAGTGTCCTGAATAAATGCCTGATTACACGCTGATCAGTCACAGCATTCAAACCACTGTCAGGTGGAGTGAATAACATTGATTTATGCCATTAGACTGGAAGAGTGTTCTGCTAGGAAACCATGATCCTGGCATTCATGTGGATATTACTTTGACATGTACCACTTAACTCAACATTGTTGCATACCATCAACAACCCCAGATGGCGGTGACCTCCTGCATCAGGATATCATGCCCTGCTATACCACAAAAACTGCTCTGGAACAGATCGAGGAACACGACATAGAACCCAAGACATTGACTTGGACTCCAAACTCAATCCATTTGAGTGATGTGCCGGAATAAGCCCATCCCACAGCAGACTCATCCCAAAACCAATAGGAGACAAATGATCTGCTGCCAATGTCCCGTTGCCAGACACCTCCAGAGTTCAAGCCTTGACAGCTCAGACCTGCACAACATTAGGTAGGTGTTTTTAATATTGTGGTTGATCCGTGTAGGTCTCTCTATCCTCAACCTTGGCCAAAAACTATCCATGGTTAGAAATAATGAAATGGGAATATTTCAGATGAGTTGCACATATGTTTTACAAAAACTCCAAAACAATAACAAAGCAATTGCAAAACAGAAAATCTGAGAAGTAACACTTCTATAAACACAGCTTCTCTGACATCAGTGCTTTCTTCCTTTTTGTGCTGATTCACTTTTTATATCGGCCATCCAAAGCAGCTTCTGTCAGAGCTCTGATAGATCCATGGACAAGCTTCTTGAATGCGTCAAATGGACGCACAAAGTGGTGGTGGAGTGAAAGCAATTTTGTTGAAGTAGTTCTTACTTTGATTGGAGACCAGCTAAGATGGTTCCCCTCTGACTTCAGTGTCACGGTAGATAGTGTTTTTACCATTTTACAAGAGACCTTTTCTTCTCTCCTTCAGATAGACTTTATTTTGGCTCCAAATTTGAAATTCCAGCTGAAAATAATAAACTATGTGTCAGCTGTGAGACAAATGGCATAATCCATTTTAATCTCAGTCTGGGTATTCGTTTGACAGAGTGAAGCCGAACAGGGATTTCTAGCTTCACCTACTTCCAAAGTGCATGGAGAAAGGAAAAAGTCTGAACAGTTCAAAACTCCAGTTTTCAGACTTTTGTGTGTAAAACCACTTTATTGTGAGACCCTCATGATGACCTTAATGCACTGGTGTGTTCTGAGTTTTGCACATGCTTGACAGTTCCTAGACTTTCTCTTCCATGTGTTCTATATACAGTAAACACTTATACAGAATTATTTGTTATATACATACATACATACATATATACATACACACACACACACACACACACATATATATATATACATACATACATATACACTCACACACTTTTGCCCATAAAATTGGAATAATTTACTTTTCAGACACATTTTTTATTCCTATTTATACACATCAGTAATAACCTTTGACCAGGTTCAGTGATTACATACTGAGTCCATGGCTGTGTTGTCCTTTTCCTGCTTAAAGTCTGTATGCAGTAAGTCCATGTTTTCAGAATTGGCTGCATAATTTTCAACCAAATTTCACACAGAAGTTCCCGAGGCTATATACCTTGTTATACACAACTCTCTATACACCAAAGAGTGCTTGCACTTCCACAGGAAGGACACAAACAAGCCAACATTGCTGATTTCCTTGGAATATCACAGAGTGCGGTCTGTAAAATCCTCAAAAATCATCGAGAGGAGGGTCATTTAAGGCTATATATATATATATATATATATATATATATATATATATATATATAATTAACCCTGACAGAGCTTGGAAGAACGCTTGGGGTCTTTATCTTGCTGCAAAACAAGATAATGGCAAACAAACCTTCGACCCACAAGTCTTAGTCCAGATGGAACTGCATGATGCTGGAGGATGGAGTGGTACTGTTCCTTCTTCATGATACCCTTTACTTCAAACAGATCTCCTACTCTGTCACCTGCAAAACATTCCCATACCATGGCACTACCACCTTCATGCTTTATTGTGGGGGTTACTTATGGTGCTTTAAGACGTTCACCAGTGTCTCTGGAGACACAGACTCTGCAATTTGAACCACATAATTTAAATTTGCTTTCATAGGTCCAGAGAACTTGTTTCCTGTCTTCACAGGTTCAATTTTTGTGTGCTTTTGCCCACTCATATCTCTTTTTCTTGTTCTCTGGACAACGTAGTGTTGTTTTTGCAGATAGACAATCCTTCAGACCAGCCTTTCTCAAGCGTCTTTTCACAGATGTCAGAGATATGGGTTTCGACCTTGTTATTTTGATTTCTTCCCTTATTTGCGGGGCTATTTTCCACTGATTTCTCTTACTAGTCACAATGACATGCTTATCCTTTGCTTTTATAGTAACGCACTTTCTTTCAGACCTTTTTCTAACATCATAACTTCCATTTTCTTCTACTCTCTTCAGGGTGTAGTGAACTCCTTTGTTGGACACCATTAGGCATATTGCAATTTCTCTGTCAGTGTATCCTTCTTTCCTCAGTGTACAAATCTGAACTCCTGTTTCTTTTCTCAGTTATTTCTTTTTTAGCCATTTCTGTGGTAGTTTGTCAGAGATATGGACACAGTTGAAATTTACTGGGATTTTTGAATGCAAACTCTCAAAGGCCAAACAGCTAAAGTGAATAATACAAACTGATTTGTTTTTTTTACTTTTGCACTGAAATTGTGACACTTGAAAATCTTCTCAACCCTAAAAGTAAGACCTTCTTTTCTTTTGTTAACATCTATTCAGCAATGGTCTGATAACATCAATGTATATGTACATCAATGTGCAGTAAATACATCCAAGAATCTATAGTTTGTAAGAAAGGCCTTGTGTAATATATATATATATGTATATATATATATATATATATATAATGGTATTTAATTCTCATGATGTTGTTATGCAATGCTTCTTTATTTCTTTGTTTTCTGTGTGGAGTAACTTTTATCAGCAATACTGATGGAAATATTAAACAAAACGGATATACAAATGCAAACATAATGGTTTTGGCAGCATCACTGTATATGTTTGACTTGTCAAATACAGATAAGACAGAAATGTGAACACGAAGAACCAAAATTTGTTGAAATAGGACCAACAGAGACCTGTAGAAACATGTTATTAAAGTTCACATCCCTCAGTTAGAGTCTCAGCGAATGTCACGTTGCCCACATTGTGAGATAGTAAGTGAAAACCATTCAAAATGCAACAATAGCAACTTTGTGTTGATAAGGAGGAAAACTCTAGTGAAAACAATGAAGAACACAACAGCAGAGGGTTCTGCTCTAGAGTCTGTTACAAAGAACATGCAAAGTTTAAGGATTCTTAGCAATATGTCACAAGAAGGAACAAACACTACAAGAACATTAAACTTGAAACTTCCTCACTGACCTTCAATACAATAGCTTAACTATAAAATCCTGCACGTGATACTGAATTACTTTCACCAACATCTTGTGGCACTTTTCAGCATGAAGTGAACCACCTCCATGACAACTCACTCATGTGCTGCTTTGAGACGGCACTTGACATTTGCTTTTGTGTTTCTTAAGAGGACTTGTGACGACAAGTGAATGACTTGAAGATCAGCCTTAACTTTCAATTCTGTGTAAGAAACCATAAATGGATACGTGTCAGTATAAAGATCAATCTGGCTGATAAAGCAGCAAAAAAGTGAATTCTGCAGTCCCATGTGCCACATGGTTCCGTTTGTTTTGTCAGTGGGGACAGCAGACTGTTCTGGCAGTGTACAAATATACGATTATCACTGCGGGTTTAGTGTAGTTTATGACAAATCTTGAGCATAGTATATGCAAACATCTACAATTTAAAGTCAAATCACATGATACAGAAACATCCACTGCTTGGACTCATAAATTTGTGTCCTCTTGCCCGTCCATTTTCCCAGACTTCAGTCATGATAATAGTAATTCACACTGAACAGAAATAAAAAAGCCAACTGGTGACAAATTCTCAACCACTGTGTAAATCCATATCTTAGTCAGGTGTGTCTTTAAAGGACAATGATCAGATACTGTGACCAAGTACACAGACACTCCTTTGACCAGTGACTATATAAGGACACTTTAGGACAGCTTTATTCAAATGACATGAAGCCACAGATGAGAAGAGGAAGATGAGAATGGACTGCAGGAACCTGGCATGTCAGTTTGAACTATAGCTAGGTACTTGAATGTCTCCACCATTTTTTTGTCTAAGAAATTGTTTCAGACAGACAAACTGTAACATGATACTCTGGATGGATGAATCCGACAATGTCATCCTGTCTCATAACAGGTCCGCCACCTTCTTCACACCCTTCAGGAAAAGTGACAGGATTCCACAAGCAGCACTGACAGTCTTAACCCATAAGGACCCACGGTGACACAGGCGTCACACACCCTTTAAGTATTCTGGAAAGTTCCTAAAAGACATTTATTCTTGAATTTAACTGATGTGGTCTCAAAGTGACATCCACTTAACATACTGGTGAAGTCATGTGACAGTATGTGAATTGCTGTCCATATGACATCACTTCCAAAATGGCGGTGTGCCTGGTGATCACCTGGGAGAAAACTTGCTAATTTAAAAAGCTTGTTTTTTGACAGCAAAAGTAAATTTCAACCCATTTAACACTTATAATCCTTCAATAACATGTCCAAGATCACATATAAGTGGCTCTGATCACATTCCTTACACAAATAGATACATATCAAATTTAGCAAAAATCGCTGTGACAAATATGTCACATCGGGCCTTCAGCCTAAGAAATACCATGTGACATATTTGTCACAATAAGGAAAAATAGCAATGAGTTGCTCAAATAATTGAGGTAAATCAGTAAATTTTTATCAATATATTTTTCTATGGTTCATTTGAAACAAAAATAAACAAAGAAAAATTAAGTCATGACATGGTGTGGATAATAAAATCGTTCAGGTTCCCTTCAGTATTTTGTTTTTGCACCATGTCTTATGTTTACTGTAAAAATGTGTTGCTCAGTGTTCCACAGCAACAGCAATACTTCTAGTATGAGGTTGTTTTACTGGTCAGTTTTCACATTTTTTCTGCTGTAAAACAAATTAGAGTAAAATTTTTTTGCTAAATCTTATTAACAAAGAAGAATTTTTGATTTATATTGTGAAAATTAAAAAAATAAAAAGGCAACTCTGTGTTTCTAAAGAAGAAACTGTCAGGTGGATTTATTTTCATATAACACATATAATTTATATTAAATGTCCTTTTAACGCCCAATGTGACATATATGTAACATTACAGATTTTGGACACTAGGGGGCGCTTTTCTAAAATAACATCAGAAATGTGTTCTATGTAGTCCATCTACTCTTTTATATCCAGCATAATTTTCCTTTAAGGAAAAATGGGTCTGGGTCCTTATGGGTTAAAGACTTTTCAGATGTGTGACTTATTATTGACTTGTGATTTTTGGCACAGGACCCCACTGTCAAACTACACTTTATTATTTCTAATACAGTGCGTACTGTTCCATGGCATCCATCTTGTTACAAAGATACCATATGTTGGAACAACACATGCTTCTTTCCCTTATGGTAAAAGAATGGATAGAATTTCATACAGTAATACATGCGGCATTTATATTTTTGATTAGTATAAAATGCAACCATAATAGGAACAAGGACCTAAACTACAAAAGGCAAGGCTATAAAATTACAGCATCACCATCACCAAAACCAAGTCTTGCACTTCATCTAATCTGATCAAGATGGGGAACTTTATGTTACTGTGGGCTTTTATTCGTTCAAACCTATTGAAGTTTGGTTACATAATCATCTATTGTTTCGGTGTGAAATATAATTGAATTTGTGTGTTTAATCTAAAGCAGCAACCTTGATTGTTTTCTTCCTTCTGGCCAAATAGGCAATAATGATTCAGACAACTGCCAGATGAATGCATTTAACTACCTTGTCGGATGAAATATTAGCAGCACGGACAGTTTCATATGACAGAAGCACAACAGGAGACAAAGATTAAGAAGAGTTCATAGGGATAAGCCAAAATCTGCTGTTGATAAAACCTCCTCTGTCAGTATGTGTCCATAATAAACAGCCGGTTCACCAGACTGTAAGAGAACTGATCTGTTCACTCTCCTCTTTTTGTTTGTTTTTGTTCATTATTTTGGATGGACTCAAAGTACTTTCATGCTGTCTTTGGCCATTACTCCCAGCATCCCATGAAGAATTCTCAAATAAGGCGATTAGTTTTCCCACTAAAATGTCACCGATGTGCAGACCACTGTCACTCTTAACGTGAGTTTACCTGCTTTTATTTTCACCATGAACGTTCAGGTAGAGTCTAGAGAGGACATTCCTGGGAGTGCTTTGTCTCCTCTTAACTTATAAAGTGTGAGCAGTTTGAGCCGTAAATCCACACGCAAGTCTTCATTTATGTGTCTGGAATGACAATGACAGGGTCAAGTGTAGGATTTAACTCAAAACTGGACGTACAGTTTAAATTGCGGTCATTTACAGTATCAGATAGCTTCCATGGGGCTCAACGTGACAGGACATTCTTCAACATAAGAAACTGTAAATACGGCTGGGAGTTGTTCTTTTTCTCGTCGCAACTGCAGTTATCGTTTGCCACAAAAGCTTCAAAAGATAAAGGATCAGAAAATTGTAGCTTTCCAAGTGGTTATAAAAGCCTAGTGACTGTGTTTATCTGTGCAATACACACATGAGGTTTCCATTTAAATGTATAGCTTTATTCATGAGCGCATATTTCGGAGTAGATTCAGTGTCGGCTCTCCAAAGGTTTCTCTGCTCTGAGTTTAGCTTCTCATTTGATTCCACATAGGACTCAAAGGTGTGTCAGACTTTGTACAACTCACAGAGCAACTGAGAACTGTAGTTGATGTGTGTCCATACAGCCTCGTACTGCAACTGCAAAGCAAACAGACATTGGTATAAAACGCTGACTGCAGCTCACAACTTGTATGCATTACAAGCCAGATGGAACAGTGGCAATTCATTTAATAGCTCCATAGCTAAGAGGAGAACGGCAGCAGTGGTGCAATTCCAGCACCTTGAATGCAGGCCGACAGATGCTGGATTCAGACAAACACACTTATTCCATTATATGTGGAGTGCAATCTGCTGCTGCAGGTTCAAGAGGAAGGCACGTATTATTCTTTCAGTACAGATGTGCACCTTTATTAAGAATCCCTATTAGCATATTATAAAAGTCTGAGTGACATGCTAGAAGTAGGTGACTCGAGAAGATAAACAAAGTGTTGGCTTTTATCTACATGGAAACATTTAGCCCTGCTAAATATTCATGCTTCTCTGTGGGTTTGAACAGATGATCCAATTATTTTCCTGCATCAGTGGCCAGTATCATGTTCAGAGATTTGTGGGCGGTTTTTGCACAAAATAACCATCGTATAACGCAGAGTGTTAACATACAGAATAAGCAATTTGCATGAATACACCAGAGGATCGGTGGATTGCTTTTTGGTTGTTGAATTCCAGATAACATGAGCAGAATCCACCATTGATGTAAGTCAAACCCCTTTGAATTAACTCGCAGTGATCTTTGGCACTTGTATTTATCCTGAACAGGGATAGTCGAAGTGCTATTCATTTAGCATCGGACGTGATCACACTTTGAATGAGGCCTCTTCCTCTGACAGGGCCAGGATAAAGCAGTAGGGGTTGGGTAAGTCACTGAATGCCAAAATTGAGCTCAGAGAGATATTACAACACCCAGCTAATATTCATTTTGTCAAATAGAATTATGACACTGACACCCCTCAAGCTTTTCCTTGGCAAGTAATTAGCAAAAAGAATAATGTCGTTCCTCCCAGATCATATTTTTGGAGGCAATAAACTGGACCTGCTGCCTTGTTTTGGTGATTTTATAGAGTCTGCACAATAACTGCCCAGAAAGTAAACAATAAGGCAGAAATTAATAACAAAGCTTTTTTTTTTTGTCTTCCTTAACATTAATAAACATGAACTGGTCCCTCATCAGCCGGCTGTTATGACTTGAGGGACCTTTTTTTTGGCTGAAAAATTGAAAACAAACATCTTGCAGCATTCAAGTGTCATCGGGCAAGATACTTAATTACCATCTGCCTCGGTTCTGTTGTACTATGACTGACTTTGTGCTTCAACACCAGTGGGAGAAAATCCTGCAAAAATAGAGTGAATAAACAATAAGCAGAGATCACTGGTTTATTTCTGCCTGCCTCAAGAGCCGAGTCAGTAAAGCACTGCCCTGTGTGCAAGTGTTTAATGTTTTTGTCTTTTTAAACCAAACATTTTTTGACAAATCTTCACAACAGTATTTTGAATCTTCGATTGAAGGGGCATTTCCCAGCTGCTCTCTTTCAGCGCTTGCTGCCATGTTTAATACCATGTTGAGAGACTTCAGCCTAAAAGGACAGGACATCTGCTAATGAGGCAGATGGAAGGTTAATTAGAGGTGAAATACATTTTCATCAAACCTTTTTTTTTCAAAATTCAAACATGATCTGTTTTTAACTCTCATAATCATTTTTTAAATGAGCTCCCCTCGTGAGCTTCAAGATTTAATTTTACATGTCAAAGCTTATCTGCTTTTAGGGAGGTGGCGAAAGGGGTGTTAATTTCATATACAGTGCCTTGCACACACACACACAGAAATCTTCTATTTCTGTATACTTGTCATGCTTAAATGTTTCAGCACATCAAACAAATTTTAATGCAAGACAAAGATAACCCAAGAAAACACTTTTTTTTTTTTTTAAATATGATTTTATTTTTTTAAAGGAAAAATGCTGTTCAGCCCATCAATACCCTATGTGATAAAGTGTTCTAAAGTGATTCAAGAACAGGTGTGATAGAAAGTCACTGACATTTATCAGTCTGGACAAGGTTACAAAGCCATTGCTAAGGCTCTGGGACTCCAGAGAACCATAGTGAGACACATTATCCACAAATGGAGAAAACATGGAACAGTAGTAAACCTTCCAAGGAGTGGCCGACCTACCAACATTTCTTGATGCGTTGATATCTAATCCAGGAGTCACAAAAGAACCCAGCTGAACATCAAAAGAACTGCAGACCTCCCCTGCCCCAAGACTTTTGGAATAACATCCTGTGGACTGATGCGTGGAACTTTTTGGAAAACATGGGTCCCGTTACATCTGACATAAAGCTAATATTGCATTCCACATGAAGAACATCATACCAACAGTGAAACATGATGGTGGTAGTGGTGTGATGGTTTGGGGCTGCTTTGCTACCACAGGACCTGGACGACTTGTCATAATTGATGGAGCCATGACTTCTGCTCTCTATCAGAAAATTGTCCTGGAGAATATCCACCCATCAGTTCATGACTTAAAGCTCAACACAAATGGGTTGCAGCATGACAATGACCCAAAGCACACAAGCAAGTCCACCTCTGAGTTGCTCAAAAAGAACAAAATGAAGGTTTTGGAGTGGCCAAGTCAAAGTCCAGACTTGAATCTAATTGAGATGCTGTGACAAGACCTTAAAGGGCCGTTCATACCTGAAACCATCTAATGTGACTGAATTAAAACTATTCTGCAGAGAAGAGTGGACCAGAGTTCCTCCATGGCGATGCAAAAGACTGATCACAAGCTGTAACAAACATGTAACTGCAGTTGTTGCTGCCAAGTGACCAACAACAATCATGTTTTTTTACAGGGCCAGGGGTGATAGAGGTTTTCAACAATTCTTCAATAAGCCTTTTTTTAAAAAAGGAATTTTGTGTTTTCTAAGTCATCTCTGTATAGTATTCAATAAATCTAAATATTAGTTTGGTGATCTGGATCATTAAAGTGTGACAAACATGCAAAAATCTGCGCTATACTTTTCCACGGCACTGTAAGTGCAGTTAAAGCTGTTTGTTTCACTGTACTGTGAAAAAAAGAATCTCAAACAAGAGCTTTTCATAGGCTGGATTTTTCATATTTTTTCCATCATACAGGGAGCTATACTGATTATACACTTTGAAATATGTTTATGCTCTGCTGCATATGTGAAGAAAGACTGTGTAAGGCCAGATAAGTTAATCAACATTTCCTCCTTATGTTAATAGAAAATGTAATCCAGCTATTTCCTTTAAAATGTATTTGCCTTTGATATTTAGGAACCTCATTTCTATGAGTCTGTGTTGCTTCAAATGGTGTAATTTCAGTCAATTTCTGTCAGGGCTGAAAACTCCCAGTTTAAAAATGTTCACAATGAGAAGACGTGAGATTAGCAGACCTCAGCTCATCTCTGATTGAAGCAAGCAGCCCGAAGGTAATTGTGACAACACACATGTATCTCAGGCCCGACTGTCAGCGGCTAAGATGCATTGTGGGGGAAAAAAGACTGAATATGTAAATCTGCTGCATAAATTCTGATCTTTGTTGCTTTGCTGTTTATCATCAGTCCAACAATGAACAAGTTGGAGAACAAAAGTCAGTGTTTACTGGACAGTGATGTGAGCTAAATCCCTTTATTTCTCCTGCTCAGTTATTTGCAAACACACCAAGCTGTAATTTTGGATATAATTATAGACCCTTGTGACCAGTTAGTTTGATGACTGCTGATTCACAATAACAAAGATACATTTTTAAACATTGACACAGTACTTCCATTACTATAACAATAAATAACAGTATTTATTATGTAAAAACATTACAACATGTTTTTTTTAAACTAAAAGATACAAAAGCACTTGAAGTAATTCACAGCATGAACATCAGTACAGTTGATGAACACACTCCGATGTCCGTCCCCTCCGGTTGAACATGACGTACTATAATTTGTCACTTTGTTGGTGTTTCCATTAATGTTATTCTGAGTTAAAGTGCTGCACACCAAGCTTATGTTTTAGTCTTTTATTGGACTTTATTGCACAAATACCATACCAGCACACTGAAATATGCATCCTGTACATAAGTTATTAATTATCCTCCTTATAATTGATGAACTTTCTGCAGTTGCCTTGAATCTCTCAATCACCAGCTTATCACCTGTTTACTTACTTAACATGACTTCCATTCTGTTTTCATATTTGGAGTGAAATGTGATAATCGTTCAACTGTCCCAGGGTGAAAGCACACTTTGCTTATTTGAGCCGGTTATTTAAGGTAGTATGAAGATAACTTGGAACACAGTGAACATGAAGCCATAGAAGGCAGTAAAGCAGCTCCGCAGAATGTTATCTGTTAAATTCCTGTATTATCTCACCCAGAAGGAGATAAAATCCAACATACGAGGTTAGCTGGACGGAGAACTGGATTTCCAATACATGACAAGCCTGTGAATTTTATATGATGGGATTTGAATTTAAGTAATCAATGACTCCTGTCAGAAAAAATCTCATTGAGATTTTAGTTGTTTTGGCACTTTTACCACCTTGGGGGCCTATTGGTATAGTCCACATGATTTTGGTGGCTGTTTTTTTTTTATATATTTAGACCTGATGGAGTGCTGATTAGGATCAAAATGTTGTCGCTTTGAATATATTTATGGTTTGCATCCAGCACATGTACATGTAAGTAAAGTCCTTCCAATGCACACAGAAAACCTGTCAGTGTCCCTCTGTGCCAAGAGATAAAAGCCATTTACATCACAACAGAGTTCATATTAACCAATAATTATATCAGCGCTGTGAAATAACACTTAATTTGTCAGCCACAACTAGCTGTCACAGAGAAATCAGCATGGGTCTCTGGATAATTTGCCCTAATGCCGCTTGAAAAGCCTTGCTTGTAGCTAATACATAAATAAAAACAAAACAAAAGACTGCTACCATCCACGTTTTCAGAGGGACTTGATTGTTCATTTACCAGGTTCATCACCAACGTTCCTTTTCACTCCCTTTGGATCACGTCACATTACTACAAATCACATCCGACTCCTGTAGCTTCTGCCTGAAAACGAAGCTACTCCCAGTTTAGACTTTCTGCTCACAGGAACAGAAATGAATCTCAAAAGACTCTGGAATTGAACAATTTCATTTCTATCTCTGAGTTCCAGGTGTCATTTTCAGAACCATGTCCTGGCACATATGCATCTGTGTTTCTCATTTCTCAGCAAACAATATCTTTGCTAGTGTTTTCTTTCCTCCATAAAAAAGTTTCTCTTTGCCCTCCTGCTATCACTTCAGCCCATTTTGCTCCTTCGCTCTGTGGCATTATGCTATGGTTATGTAGAAAGCAAGGTTAAATAAAGGTAGATATTGAAAAACCCAGCAGGAAATTGAAAACGCTACATGCATACATGTATGCTCTTTGCTGCTAAAGCCCTCATGGGTGAAGGTCATGAGATTATTTTTGTCCCACAGTTCCACTTATCAACTAACCACTTTCATTTTTCTCCCATAATGACATTTTTCATGTTTGTGAACATACAGTACCTAATGTGGTAAACAGTTGCACGTCAACATCTACGAGACTAAAAGTTGATACTTATAACATAAATAGCTATGATACTGTGCAATGTAAATAAAAAATAATAATTTTACAAGATTTTCAATTTATTTTTGAAGTCTTTTTCCATGTCCCCTAAAAAATACACAGAAATATACAAAAACAGACTGTGAATTTACATATCCAATGTTAAATAACATAACTGCACTTGTAAATAACCATAAGATTTTCATTTTTCATTTTTTATGAAAAAAGTTGAAATACATTTGCAGATTTATCAGAATTTTACAAAAAGGGCTGGTAAAGTTTTGTATTCAAGTTTAAAACTGTAAATTAAAACTGTTTATTTCTCAAATTAAACACAATCAGTGACGATGAACAGAGAAAGACGTATTGTATAATAATATATAAATATGTATTTACAGATGCTTTCACAACAAAAATGTTGAATAAATATGGTTATATTAGTACATAATATCTATAATAATAGGTAATCTGTCAAAAAACAGTTTTGACCATATTTATTTAATTTATCTATCTATCTATATATCAATTTTATATTATAGGTAATCATTTATTACTCATATAAATATCTATTAAATGCTAAATGGCACAAAAAATCTTAATCAAAGTTAAATAAAACAGTTATGTTTATATTACATTATTGTATATTTTTTGGTGACCCAGCTGACAATTCATCAGCATTCTTTTTACTTTTTTTTAACGATTTTTTTTAGCATTTGGTGTTGGATTTCTTTTATTCAGTACTAACGATAACTGTGTTAGTATTGTTCAATCATTTGTTTATTTTAAAAAAAATAACAAATCACAATAATCATCATCAGTGTGAATTTACAAATACTAAATGGCTGCTTTTCAGTTGTTGGCCAGATTTTAGATTAACCAGCAAAACAGCAGCATGTAAAATGAGCAGAAGGCAAATAAAAGCTTGTAGCAGCCGGAGAGAACAAAAAGCTTGATTGAGGAAAGGCGAGCAGCAAATGTAGAACATACAGTTCAGATCATAAAGTTAAAGTCTGAGAACAACAGATGACACGGCTGAAACCAGAAGGGATATGATCTGACAACAGGAACAAAAAGCCTGCTTCCACCTCTCAGAGATCATTCACAGACACACAGTCTATGAGGCGTCTTTGTTCTTAATGGTCACATCAAGATCACATTTTCCAGCACAGTGGGAACTGCAGCTCATGGTAATCACTTTCTATTTATTCTTAACAGACTTTTGCTGTTGCTAAGCATGCCACTGCTCTTGTGATTTCCCTCATTAAATATAACATTTCTGGAGCTGGTTTGAAACCTTGAGATGTATTACTATATCAGTGAGAGATGGCACGGAAGAATGTCATGGGCTGTTCTGTAAACTGAGGTGTGGAGCCAGTAGTTTTAGAAATTTAAAGATGTGGATGATGTGTTGACTGTAAGGATTTTATTTCAAACATCTCAGCAGCAGTGGTGACTTGTCTTGAAAGACCTTCTCTGGTGCAAATCAAGTCTTTTTAACCTTGCTAGAGTGTCTGTATGGTGTTTTTATATGCAGTCAACACTGCAGCTGAGTATTTCTATCTTGAAACTGCAGAGTACTGATTACAAAAAACACAGATTTGACAAACCCAACGAATCAATCCTGTCACTATTTTTGTTTAGAATCGGTTTGAAGCTCAAGCTTGTATGGTTGCATTACTCTAATATTACAACTGGCCATTGTTTTACAGTGTTTGATCAGATTCTTAGGTGAGCTGGTGTGCTTGAGATGCAGTGAGTGAGTAAAGAGACGAGGGAAGCAACAGTGTTACATCTCAGCCATTTTAGGGCCTGAAGGAATTAATTTTTACTAAAAAAAACTTCTAAATATATAACTTTGGTACACAAAGAGAAGCTTTTAGGGGTTGAACCAATGAGTGAAGAGGGACTTTAATGTTTGCCTGTGCAGTAATGCACCGCAGAATCTTTTTCTTCTTTGATTTGTTGCAGGCTGTCTTGTTAAAGGTCTGACAAACCTTTTTTGAGCTCCTTTCGCAGCAGTTGTCCCCAGAGGACTCTTGTTTTTCTGACACGCTGCAACAGCGTAATATCCATCTATTGCATCACTGCGGGGATAAATACCTGAATTGAGGCTCGCTATGTCTGCTCATACATCCCTGCATTTACACCACAAAACAAAGCAGCATTGCTCCATTAGGAAACACAGCTGCCCTTCCACAGTGTTACATTTTAATTTGCTTTCCCTTCATCTGCCACTGTGCCGCAAACATTTCTATTTGTTGTGGTTACCAGGCATTTGAGGCTCAGCAGGGAGTAAGAGTGATCCATCTCTGAGTGCCAGCGCCTGTAAGACAATTGAAGGAAATATTGGTCGAGTGCAGTCTGAGAGGGGTCGTGAGCTTAGAGCAGGTTTGTGTTTGTAAACCTTCTAACTGAATCACAGCTCACTGTTTTTCTAGACTGCTGACATTTTGACTATTTTATTAACTTGTGCGCTGCCATTTCCATAAATCATCAGCTGCCGCCCCCCACTGTGCCTCTGATTGATCTGTGTCAGAGCGTGAAATGGATCGAGAATAAAATGTGTTTTAATAGAGCCAGATCACAGCACTTTGAGTTGTCAGGGGGATTGTGAATAGGATAATACAGCTGGAGGAAGGAAAACATCAGCTCCATGTTAACACGTTCAGAACATTGTGCATGTAATCATTTCAATGGCTTGTAAATGAAATGGTTCCTTAGAGACAGCACACAGTGTTTGTTGTCAAATCTATTATCTGCAAAAGGGTTGTCGCAAGGGGCCAACTACATAATCCTGTGTGCTCTGACATTACAGCTGTCCTCAGCTACCTTTTGTGTTATTGACTGCACTCTCTGTTCCGTCTACCGTGCTTCATCATGCGATAACACCAAGGAAGACACATGTACACATGAAATATTCTCTGCTGCCTACACTGACAGACGCTTCATGGTGACAGATGCCATTTATATCCACTAACTCCTTCATACTCCCCAAACTGCTGCATTAGCTGACTGCAATATTCTTCATGTGACTGCTGGTGTGCATTCATCCACATTTAGTAGGTCTAAGGGTACATTCTGTTCCCTTTAAGACACATAAAAGTGTACGGCTTCAACTCATGTTTATCCTCTGCTACATATTCTCAACTGCACTGCTGAGGCGCATGCATAATGCATGGTAATGAGATATAGAATTCACAGTCAAATCGCTCTCTGATGCTCATTGGCCATCATTTCATCTTTTTGAAGGACATCATAATAAATCTGAGGCCGAAATGCAAGTCTGGGACTGAGGAGCTATTCTCAATCCAGTACTACTCAAAAAAATATTTAGAGCCTGCATTAAGTTTACATTTATTATAGCTCATAAAGCACAAGTGGAGTCTAACTACAGCTGTTAAAGGAAGTTTTGCTTTGTTAGTGTCACACAAAGAGAAAATGCTTTAAAATGCATTAAAAAAAAACGTATGTTGTCATTTAGTTTCTTGTGGCTTTAAATCCTTTTTTAATTCACTTTGCCTTCACTGGTGGTGCTGTAATGTAATTCCTACAAACTAAGGCTACAGAAGCCACCTTTGGTCAACTGCAGCATTTCAATTATGGTGCAGTGGAATGCCGTGCTGTGGGATTTCAGGGTGAACAACGTGGGCAATTTAATTTCTGACTTCTCTTCTGTAATACGACTCTGTTTCTCTCCTGTTCCAGGGAGCCTTTGCAATGAGAAACTAATTGTGAAAGGGGAAAAGGGGCCTGCAGGTACAGATACCTGCTATTTGTCATATAGTTTATGTATCACATTATTAGCTAAACGTCATGCCTGTCAGGCTGTGGAAACATGTAAACTAACAAGACTAAATTTAGGAGGACAGTTGTTTGCTAAAGCTACAAAATCAGATTGCAGGGAAAGCACAGTCTTTCACAATAACTCTTCAATTTATTTGTGTTTGTTCGCAGTGCTTCCAGACCCCAGGGCCCATCCTGCCACTTATTCTTCCCTTCACAGTAAATTTCACCCTGTGACACAAAGGTCTGTATAGCCTCCTCCCTGTACTATCTGCAAGCCAAGAACTATTGGTTTTTATTCACGGCAATCGTAATTCAATTTATCCATTTGTGTGAGTTAAAACTTTGCCAAAGAACAGAGCAAAGTTCTCAGGGGCTGTTGGTCTGACGCTCTCAGTGGCCTTCGTCTTGTTTGATTAGTGTAATGTAGTTTTAGGAAGTCCTGGAACATTTCATGGTAGCAGAACATGAAAAAAACAAAGTGTTGACTCTTTAACATTCACCAGCTCATATATGGTCTGAGTTATGATTCTGCAGGTGTGTTTTGAATGGCATTAGTTCATTCTGTACAAACATTTGAAAGCACAAACTTCATGATTCAAACTGTGGAAACGTATTAAGAAACCAATAAAGCAGCACCAATACCCTTTTACAGCAAAATGGCACTTTCCCCTTATTTCTGTTGTCTGTAGGGGCCCTTGCTTGTTAGATCACATTCATGTGCTGAATGAAGAAAAGGCCTCCAACCTTTAAGACTTTTCTCTTAGTAAAAAAGGGCTGGATATAATGGGGTTAAAGCTTAAAATAATTGATCTTGATACAGAGCTGGGCACTCATAAAATGATGTTTTCAGATCATGCTATCAGCTATCTACACTGCACGGTATCTCAACCTCTGCGGATCTAATTAAGACGCCACATTACGCCTGCTTGAAAGTATTCCCATTCCCAATAGGAAACACCAAACCAAGTCTGCAAGTCAAACATATAAACAAAACAGCCAAGACCGTCAGACACTCTGATTACACAACTGGCCACCATGCTTCACACACACTTCTGAGGGGAATCGTTCTGTGACAGTGACACTGCAGAGTTAATTGCTGTGGAGATGCAGGGCATATTTTGTTTGCACAGTCATCTCCAAGACTATCTAGAGATCACTTTTGTTCCTTTCTACCCCTGTCTCTGCAATTTGTTTGTTAGTGTGAGGGGATGTCCTTGTACTTGTGGGATTCTGTGTGCAGAGACATGCATGTCAGAGTTCCAGGTTTGTGCGCTTAGGATGGATGTTATCGCCCCTCCTTTGCGGAGCCTTAACAGGCTCAGCACTGCTAAGACACAGAAATGAAATAGCTTAGAGATGTCCCCTCCTCATCCATCTTAGCAAACTTGGGTGGAATGTCTCAGCCTCACTATCCTCAACAAAATGAATGACCAGTTGTGGCTTAAAGGTCCTTGTCATAAATTTGACAAAGTAATATATCAAAGACTTTCTTCGGTCGTGAATATATTGTAGGCAACCCACAGAAAATCAGCCTTTTGCATTTTTTCCCCTTTTTGCTTTTTTTTGGTTAACAATCAGTTGGTAAGGAACTCACTGAGCACATCAGAATTTCACTCACTGAGCATAATGTTGAGCAGAGTTGATTGATTCAGTGGGGAGTTTGCATGTTCTCCATGTGTTGGCATGAGGTGATCTGGTTTCCAAAGATATGCGTAGGAGGTTAATTGGTGATTCTACATTCGTCAGTGAGTGTCATGATGCATGGTGGTGTGTCTCTTTGTGTTAGCACTGTGATGAACTGGTCTACACACCCTCTTACCAAATGTCAGCTCAGATAGCTCCCGTCCCCATGACCCTCCACAGGATGAAGGTATTATAGCAGATGGATGGATGGTATTTAAAAATGATTGTGATGCATTGGCAACCACACATACAGTATATACGCCGGATGCAACATTATGACCACTGACAGGTGAAGTGAAAATGCACCCCACCACATGGAAAAAACATCAAACAGTCAGGAACATGTTGAGGAGCATGACAATGGCCCAACATGTTGGTTTGTCCTCCAAACTTCCTACACCCCATTCTGATCAAGCATCAACAGGATGCAGTGGAACAAGTTTGATTGACAGAGGCCCCACTGCACAAGCCAGAGTACCCAAAGGATCCACAGCCAACGTCCTGGTTCCAGACCCCATAGGACACCCTGAGAGGTCCTCTGGTCCATGTCCAATGGTTCAGAGCATTTTTGAGCACATAAGGGGGACCAACACAATATTAGGCAGGTGGTCATAATGTTTTGCCTGATTGGTGTATGTAATCATATGTAGTATAACATTACCTTAAAATGAGGATTAATTGTGCGATTCCTTTGTTATTTCAAATTCTTTGGTTATACTGCTTAATGTGGCTCTCTGTATTTTCTAAACTTTTTGAGCCATGTAATCTTTATTCTGTGCTAAATTGTGCTTAAGTATGTTTTGATCTGCATGTCAAAACGTGGAGCATTGCTGTCCAGTGTAGAACAGGCTCCTAAAGGAGACATATTTTCCACGTATAATGTCAGAAACAGGCCTCAGTATCTTATTTTCGCATTGAGGAATAACGTCAACACCATACAAAAGCTGTTTCTATAGAAGTATTCTCCCATTATTCTCCTGTTTTTCTCTCCTGCTATCAGTTTGAACTTCATCTGCCTCGATGATGTGTATCATTTGTTTATTTTGTCTTGTCAGGATCATTTGTTTCTGAATGCTGCATTGACATTATTTTTCCCAGAATTAATTATCACACAATTTAATAATGCATAATCTTATTCAAGGCATAGTTCATTGTTTTACTGCGACTTAATTTAACCTACAAGCTACAAATCTGATTTAGGATTGAGATGTTTTATGAAATCATTAGGAAGAAATCTACTTTGTGGTCTTCCCACAGGGCTTCTTCTCTGATGTAGTTAGTTGAAAAATATGGAATGAGGTCTGATGATAGCAGAAGATACACTTCTGCATGAAACAGGGCCCAAAATGAATTAAGGTTAAGATGGGAAAACACACAGCTCTAATTGAACACCATCCCAAGTTTTCCTCCTGTGATCATTAAATACTGATAAACTCTGTTCTAAGTGAAAGTGATTCAAATCCTTGTCATGGTAAATATGTTCATTTCCATCAGTGATGTCCCCATTTTAACTTGTGCTGTTTCTTAATTTGTTGGATTCATATTATTGGCAATAATTTCAATCAGCCTTGTGATGCATAGTCATTGAAGCTTCGGCTGAGACAAAACATCACTTGTAATTATGGTCAGATATGGAAAGACAGGAAATTGTCCAATAAATAAAATCAAATCCACTTATAACTCTGTTTTCCATGGAGGCAGGAGGAATCAGCAGACATCCATCAGTCTGCATTAGAAAACCCAGCAGAGCCACTGAGAGCTTGATGTATTTTATCCGACAGAGACCTTAAAGAATCAGTGGGTGTTTATACTGCATCTATAGGAGGTCACAACATCTCAATTTATGGTAGAAAAATACTTTTGTGGATCCATCTTTTAACAGTCAGTAAGAGGTTTAGCAGCAAGTTCACACAGAATGAATCTGACAACATGTGGGTCAGTGGGTGATGGTGATTCTAATGATTCTCTGTGTGACCAGACACTCCATTCACTACGGCTGGTATCACGACTGGTACCGTTTGATCAGGCTGAAGTCCAGAGCGCCACATTTTATACCTGAATAATATGAATAATAATGGCACTACTAGCACCACGTCCCCTTGAAAGGCCACAAGTTATTTTTAGCACAACGTCTGCCATTGCTACCGCAGAATGTACAGACTAAGCCAGTTTGCAACATAATTGAAAACGTAGAAATACACACCGTTCAGCAGGAAAACACACAAACAGCACAACGCCTTTTTCTGACTTTTCATCAAAGACATGATAAATTGCACTCAGCCTTTTGATGCATTTCTGGTGTAGTCTACAAAGGAAGGGATTCAACTAATGCCAAAGTGAAACATACAAGAAGACAAATAAGGACGACTGGCATGAGCAGCTTTAAAGGGCGGCCCAGTTTGATAGTTAATCTCCTTTGTGTCAGTGATAATACAGGTTATGGACACAACTTCCTAATGAGAAGTCCTTGCGTGGACAAAATTGGTGAAACTCACAGGACATTCTGGTTGTGGAAATATCAATAGCAAGGGTGGACTCAGACTCTCAATGGTACATGTTCCCCACAAACAAGCCTTGAGGCAACTCAATTACCTGTGTCCTCAGAAAGAATCACTAATCACCATCAATCACTAATTAAAATAGAGGTTCAAATTGGGCACAAACAGCTACTCTGTTCCACTGAGTAGCTCCAAGGAGGAAAGTGCTGAGGGTTTTTTATGCAGATTCCCCTGAAGCTTTGCTTGGCTGTCATATAGAAATCCTTTCTGAGTTGTAAATTATTAAGTTAAGACTAAAGAGAGAAGACAGCAACTGAAAGTCCACAAAGCACCTTCCCTTAACAATTGCTGACCAGTCATAGCTTAGCAACCATTAACATCATTAAAATTTTAAAACATGTGAGCAGAAGTGTAATTTGTGGATTTTCTATTTAACAGCGTGTTTGTCAGCCTTGACGTAACCTCCAAACTGTAACAATTCTGACTTACTAGCCAACCACATTCACTAGGAACCAGAAGTTACTTTCCTGTGAAACATACAAAAATATATTTTAGCTGCTTCATTCATCAGTTGCATAAGTCCTGTGGAAGAACTGAAAGCTTGGCAGTCTGCCACATTCATGCAGTAATGTAATCGTGGAGTAGTTTTGCAAAAGGTCACCTGCTGCTGGGTGTACATTTAATGAAAGAGTAAAGTATATCTATTTGAAAGAGCAATAGCAAGCAGTAGAAGTCGATGCAGTGCAGACACACTAGGTAGGAACCAGAGAGTCAGGGAACTGTCCTCGGTCAAATAATGACATTTGCCCAAACTAATACAACATGCATAAAGAGAGAGACAGGACTGTGGCAGTCGAGTGGATTTGGTATAAAGATGCCAAAGATGTCTTGGTTCTTAAATGTTAGATTTTTTTTAACCTAATGGTTTTGGCTCTTAAAGACAGCAACTGAGAGACTGACTAGAGACATGTTATGCATCCTAAAGCACCTGCCTTTAAAGCCTCTTGAGCTGCTTCTGAGTCGTTTTTTGTTTGAACCCATTCTGCTCTGTATTTTTTCCTTTGCTATGGAAGATGAAGAAGGGAGAGTGGGGTGAAATTCACAGGCACAACAGACCCTCTACTATTTGGACTAAAGACAAAACCCGACACTAATGCAGAGAGAGCATAATCCTCAGTCTTGCTCTTAATGGGGTGATAGAGTACTGTCTAATAAGCTAATAATAAGTTTCACTAAGAGGATTACGTTTTGTTCCAACTAAATGGGATTACTAACCTCTGATTCTATACTCTAGTGTTGGGCGGGATCATGAGCATAAGTTCACTTTCATGATTGTTGCCCACTGTCTAACAATAACTGCATTACATTCACATGACTGTCGAAGCATGAAGCTGGAAACCTGGATGAAAAAGGGGTGCAGCAAGAAAAACTCTGTAGGACGGTTATATAACCATCCACATAAATGTAATACCAATAAAACCTTCTTATTTCCCACTAAATCTCAAGTCAATTGTCTGCAGGATTTGAGGAGTTTTTCAAGAGCATTTGTGAATACACTTCATTTTATTGTGATCTGTGAAGAGTGTATAAATGTAAGCCACCTGGTCTCTTATTTGGCGCATTTAAACAGTCTGGTGACTCATTTTTATTAAAAGACATCTGTCAGATATTCTTAAAAAATACCGTTTGGGAAAGATGCACTATGTGTGGATATACCTATGAAAAAACAATTTATAGTTAAAGTTGAACTAGTCAAAGGAGTCCCCCAGAATAACAAACTCACAGATATTTATCTCCCAGCTCTGCAGTTCATTGTTGTATGCTGGCTTCTTTCAGCAGATTGTTTTGGTTGTAGGACCTTAATGGCAGACAGGTAAAAAAAAACAAACAAACAAATAAAAAAAAACCACATAGCTTGCTGGTGAACAGGTGGAGCATTTAAAAACCCAGTGTTTTTTTAAAAGTTCATGGTGATCAGCGCAAAGCTATGAGAAGTCAATACTGGATTTCTCCAACAAGGCTGCCATCACTGCTTTAAAGTTAATAATATGTTAGCCTGATTTAGTGGAAGTAGACTGCAGGCACCAAGCTGTCACAATGAAAATTTCAGGTTTTGCTGAGGATTTGGATTGTGCAGTAAAGGTTCAATTCATGCTTTCCGCATACTCAATTGACAAGTTTATGCATGATGTAAATGTAGCCATCCCCCGAAATTCAGGAGGACTGTCCATAGTACAAACATGCTGACTGTACATGTGCCAGGAAAATTAGCGATGCTTAAAAGAGACTGCTCCATGAGAATCTCAGTCATCCACATCCTTATAAGCAATACCTCAGAACTAATCACTTTTACAGTGCTACGGCCCAATCTGTAAGCAGCTACAGTTTCCTTGTGTGTTGTTCTGTCTTCAATATGAGGGGAAATGCGACCGACCACTTACAGACCAGCACGGCTCTATGAATTATAAACAGAGCCGCAACCGTAGGCATATGTCGATAGGCGCACTGACTGTGGACATGTAAACCTTGAATTGGCCATAAGGCAGTGCACTGTTTTGTTTTTTTGTTTTTTGCTGTTGTTGTTTTTTACCCCTCTAGCAGAATGGAAATGTGGTGCACTCTAACAGCTAGACCAATCTGCAGCACAGAGTGGTTTGGCTGTGCTTGACTAATAATATGTCAGGATTGTGTTTTTTAGCTTGTTTGCGGCCCCCAAGTGGCCAAAAATAAATTAATATTAATAATTAAAATAATAATTAAAATGACTTCTAAATTCAAAGAGCTTTCTATGATATGTCACGGAGACATTAAGATTTTTTTCCTATTTTCCTTCTGTCTTACAGTATATATATATAACAACCAACTATTTGCTGATTCTCCTACGGGCAGGTGTGTGTGACTTAAAAGGGGGAAAAGGATTGAAATCCCTTTTTTTGTTTTATAGTTGACCAGTGACACCAATCAGTTTGGTATTTAACAAGACATTTTTATACCTTCATTTCACCTTTATTAGACTCAGAGCAAATTGTTTAAAATATAAGCTGTATGTAATCTAAATTTTGTGTTGAATTGTGGATCAAATGTCAGGATTTATAGAGAAAATCATTAAGCGAAGTTGCAAATATATAAAATTGGAGAATTCTTTTTCAGAATTGTGCCACATCACTTAATAATTTAGAAAAGGTTCTTCTGACCAGGTCAGAAAATATGCTCAGGGCTGACCCTACCAAATTATATAAGATTGAAGGAGCAGTGTGATTTTATGGTATGTGGCTTAGTATTATGTTTTCTGTTAGAATATTGATTTGCTTGCACTGATGCTACGTGATAAATTTAGCGCTGTGTTTCTGTATTGATTTTGTAGCTCAAACTGTAATAAAAATGCTTTTCCTCTCGGTGGAAGGTGGGTGTAAATTGTCATTCAACGTACCAGTGAGCTTGAACCTTTCACATTTACCGCTGATGGAGAGAGTGACACAAACCCAACACTTAACCTAGAAGTTTTAAAATGCACAGGCACATTCTGCAGACAGGAGCACGTCAGGATTACTGATGGAAGCTTTCTAAGTGGTTTTTGAAATCACTGTGACTTAGTGGCTAGTAGCAGAATTAATCTAACATGAATTGCATTTGGAATGAGAGCCACAGGCACACTGCTGGACAGATATTAGAGGCAGGCATGTGGTTTTGCAGGTGAATGTAATAGTACCGTAAGCTCAAAACCCTCCGAGCTCACCACCCACAGCCACACACAGGAAAGCAAACACTCCAATGGCCAGCAGCTAACTGGTGCATTTGGAGGTAATGGTCCAAGAGAGGGGAGCTACTGGTATTTCAAAGAGCTCTGATTATCCTCCCTCACGTATAGCTCTGTGCCAAGTCTGCTTGTCCTGATAAAATTTAAAGTCCAGTGGCCGAGTATCCTGAACAATCTGTGTCTGAGGTAGTATGATAAATTTAAAAGCTACACTTGCTTTAATTCATGCTCATACACACCAGTAAATCTCAGCGGTCCATTCCTCAGGGTTTTTAATATAACAAACAGATGATATCAAACCAGCGCCGCAGTTTCAGCCTCACATTCGGTTAAGAATGTACTTATCATGCAGCCCAAATCATTGCTTTTTCTCCTTGTCGTTTTCAATAGACAGCAAACTCCTTTGTTTGCAAATGTCTGTGCCCACTGTTTATTTTGCTTGGTTAGCGTTCGCTGGCTGCTTCAGTTTTTGTGTGCAGCGCTGGCTGGTTTTTGCTTTATCTCAAAAACACCACAGTGCACTGAAATATGAGCAAGGAAACAATTTGTGAGGCACACATGGCAATGGATGGCAGATGCATGTCTGATGGTCAGAGTGTGTGACAGGCATGAATCTGACTCTGCGGCTTCCTCTATACACCCACAACAGACTCAAACAATGTCACATTGAGATTCTGATGTGTGTCCACCATTCTAGCAGTGATGCCCTTGGCTGTGTTGCCCTCACGCTGTCTGTGTTGATTAGCACGTGATTTGACTCTCCAAATCCCTCTAATGAAAAGAAGAAAAAAAACTCTGAAGTGCTCAGAACTTGAAACAACTGTAGTTAAGGTGCCTTAACGTAGGGTATCCGGGCTCTATTTAGCATTGTTAATGTTTTTAGAAATTCTTAATGACATAGCCTAAATAAAGGCTTTTAAACTGTATCTTAACAATTGAAGAATTTATTGAGCAATTGCAACTTTTGTAGTTTTTATCTTATTTTAAAAGATTTTGTCTGAACTCTGGACAGGAGGCTTCAAGTCATAGTCCACAATTAGTTAACACTAGAGTGGTACATCCATTTTGACAGCACAATTTTTGTACATAAATACAAATATGATTGAAAACAATGTCTCCTACCATAGTAGCAACTCCACAAATCACAGTAATACTTTCTGCTAAAAAAGGTTCTTAAGGCATATGGTATACATGTGAATGATCACTCCCTTAATAATGCATCATTTTAAGCCTCAATACAGTTTAAATGAGTATGTTTTATTAAAATTCACCCCCTGTACAGTTGTCATGAACAGGGGAATTCACTATAGAGACCAAAAAAGTTATTTGTATCAGGCTGTAAACATTTTTTTTTATTCTGTAAAGCTGAGCATTTCAAGTGGCCATTCGAGAAACTGGATTTTTTGCCATTGATTAAAGTGAACTTTAATTACATCCCATTCTTAATCCGTAGGGTTTAATATGGAGTTGGCCCACCCTTTGCAGCTATAACAGCATCAATTTTCGACCATTCTTCCAGAAGTGCATTTGTGAGGTCAGACACTGATGTTGGATGAGGAGGCCTGGCTCTCAGTCTCCGCTCTAATACATCATAAAGGTGTTCTGTCAGGTTGAAGTCAGGACTCTGTGCAGGCCAGTTAAGTTCGTCACTCATCCATGTCTTTATTGATCTTGTGTTGCGCACTGCTGCACAGTCATGTTTGAACAGGAAGGGGCCATCCCCAAACTGTTCCCACAAAGTTGGGAACATGAAATTGTCCAGAATGTATTGGTATGCTGAAGCAACAACCCCACACCATAATCCCCCCTCCACCAAACTTTATACTTGGTACAATCCTGGCAACTGCCAAACCCAGACTTGCCCATCGGATTGCCAGACAGAGAAGCGGGAATCGTCACTCCAGAGAACACGTCTTCTCTGTTCTAGAGTCCAGTGGCTGCGTACTTTACATCACTGCATCTAACACTTTGCATTGCACTTGGTGATGTAAGGCTTGTATGCAGCTGCTTGGCCATGGAAACCCATTCCATGAGGCTCTCTATGCACTGTTCTTGAGCTAATCTGAAGGCCACATGAAGTTTGAAGTTCTGTAGCTATTGATTCTGCAGAAAGTTGGCCATTTCTGTGACACTGTGTGCCTCAGATTCCGCTGACCCTGCTCTGTGATTTTACATGGCCTATTGCTTGTGGCTGAGTTGCTGTTGTTCCCAATTGCTTCCACTTTGTTATAATACCACTAACAGTTGACTGTGGAATATTTAGTAAGAAGGAAATTTCACGAATGGACTTATCACGGTACCATACTCAAATGCACCAAGCTCCTGAGAGCGACCCATTCTTTCACAATGTTTGTAGAAGCAGTCTGCATGCCTTTGATTTTATACACCTGTGGCCATGAAAGTGATTGGAACACCTGAATTCAGTTATTGGAAAGATGTCTCAATACTTCTTTCAATATAGTATATAAGTTTTGAATTTGTGCTAAACATTACCTTCAGCTGAAGATGACGAGGATGATAATGTCTGTAGTTTTGCAGCTCTACTGAACAAAAAAAGTACAGTATGTAAACGTTTATTAATTAGATTCTATCCATCCTTTTTAACATATGGAAGTAAGTATGTGTTTCTCCCACATACAGCATCTCTACAACAGAATGGACGTCATGAAAGTACCCACTATGTTGAAAATGATAATGTGGGGAGCGAGAGTGGGGTCACAGACTGGAAATCAAGTCAGTAATGACTAAGCGTCACCAAGAAAACATTGGTGACGCTTAGATTTAACAAGCTGTCGATGCTGCTTGTGGAATGTTGTCTCATTCTTTCGAAAAACCTTGACGAAGTTCATCCAGAGCATCATGTGGCAGTTTGTCTGCTGTACCATGCTGTCTGAAACAATTTCTTTGACAACAAATGGTGGAGTTATGGACGTTCAAGGGCCCTGTTATGACCATAGTTGACCCACCAACAGCCCTTTCTCATATTTCTCTTGTCTTCTGAGACATTGTGTCAGTTCAGTGAAGCTGCATTATAAAGTGTCCTTATATAGCTGCATGTCACAGGAGTGTCTGTGTACTGGTCTCACCTATCTGATCATTATCCTCTAAAACCACACCTGACCAGAACCTGTCACTAGTTCAACAGCTCAGAAGTTTTTGGTGCACAAATGGCAATATTTAACGAATTTCTCAATATAACAATAGAAATAAGATTATTTGTAACTTTATCTCTAAGCCAGAAAGAAGATCATTTGCATGCTGTATTTATATTTTTGTTTCGTGCATTTATTCACAAGCCAAATTATTGGACATGTTGAAATTTTTGCAATGTTCGATAACAAAGCAGGGCTCACCAAAGTGATAACAAATCATCCTGCAGGATCTGAATGTGTGTACCAAATTTTCCGGGCCAAAGACCAAAATTACCAAAAATAGTTAAATAACTTTCAGACACGTATAGCATTAGTAACACAAAATTATGTTTGCATCTGTAGAGGTTTTCTGAGTCGTCACGTCATCGTTTATTAGATGTAAAAATTACAACATTCTTTCTGCTATAGCTGCAGTGAATCTTGTGTTTTTATATAACAGTGAGGTGGATATTATGGATGAA